>FIZR01029036.1:0-79072 GCA_900060175.1 Ferrisia virgata
AGGTACCTATCGCGAAAACAGAAACCTACCTAAAGACTGGTTGAGTCAAAGGTAGATCTTAATTAAATAAAATAAAGAACGAAGTTTTCTACATGGTAGAACGATCAGAAATTGAAACGAATAAATTTCATATAACTGCATAAGCAGAAGCAATAGATCGAGAGATAAATTTTTGTAGATCCACAAAGTGATCACATCTTTTTGTAATCGCGTGGTCAGATGAAGAAAGATACTCTAAAGGATCAACGAAGTGATCATATTTAAAGTATAAACTCTAATCCGGCGCAGCGGATATTTCAAATTAATTAAATTAATTTGAGAGTCTGATGAAACAGACATGTCGGACGAATTAACTTAAGGGGGGGGGGGGGAGATCTCAGTTTGCCTTTAATCCGGACCTGGTCGTGACCCTCTAGGTTTTTCGAGGCTAATCTTCTGTATGAGCGTGACCAGAAAATGATTGCAAGGTGTATGGGTCAAGTGGACCTAGAAAAATTCTAGATTATCAAAAAATCAAGTTGAGGTGCTATGCACGTGTGTGATGGGGGGGGGGAGTGAGTAGCAAAGTTGGACGAATAGTCTAAAATTTTGGTTCTTCAGTTATCTACATGAAGATATTTTACTTGCATGAAAATATTTTTGTGAGGATGTGCAAAATTTAGTGAGTACTTTTTTTTATTTTCGGCGGAATGATCTAGTGCTATGAGTCAGAAAATTTGTTTCCCGGTGTGCCTGGTTCACCTGCTGGTAAGAAGTATCACAGTATCTATCCTCCTCTCTGACATATGTACTCAAATCGAGAGAACAATTTCAACTAGTTTGATGTGGGTTAATTTTTCTGGAGTTGGGAGTGGAGTCTAAAGACATCATTCCCTGAAATGGGAAGTAGTTTAAATTGTAGAAAATTTTAATCGAAATACAAAAAAGTGTAATTTTGCCCTTGCTTCACGCTGGGATTTCTATCCCTATTTCCTTTTCTTTTTAGTTTGATCAGACATCGGACAGAAGTTACTTTTCAAAAATTTGGTCCCTTTTTCAAGCTTGTTAACTTTTAGTTACTTTTTCGCCCCAAAATTTACTTTAGGTACTTTTTTCATCCCAGAGTTCCCCAAAGTTCCTTTTTTCATTCAACTCCAAAAAAAAAAAAAAAGAAAAAAAATGTCATATGAGCCCGAAAATTGTTAGCAAAACGTCTAATTCAGCTCTTTAATTTTATCAAATCTCTTTTTTAACTACTTACTACGTAGCTCGCGGACCTGCTTTGCAAAGCTGCATTCAAAACATTGAAAACTGTCCCAAAAAAATTCGTAATTGTTTATTGTAGGACGAAGAAATTATTGGGGGGTGGGGGGTTTCAATTTCAGGTGAAAATATGAAAAATTTGTTACTTTTTTCATGAAAAAAAGTTACTAAAGTTACTAATTTTTTTTCGAAATTTCTGTCCGATGCCTGTCTGATTTTCATTTGCTGTGTAATATTTTGTTAATGAAAACTAGTCTATTGTTTCTCCTGCTTGAACTTTCAAGTATTGGAATTTGGTATGCAAACTTTACAGGGGCTATAGATGTACTTTTTGGATATTTGGATTTTCTTTTATGTAAATACTGTCTCAAAATTTGGAAAATTGTTGCGAATAACGCTCCATTTTTCATGTCGAAGCTAGGTGAAAAATAATAAAGTAGAATACTCGTCAGGTTAATTCTCCGGTGAGCATCGAAGTACCTAATCTGAAAATTGATGAAAAATCTGAAACCGTGAGAATATTTTTTCAATTAGGATGCAATTATTTAGTATTATTGTCGTTTGTTTTGAAAAATCTTGAATCCATTTTCAAAAGCTAATTCTTAGGCAGATTCTTATATTTGGAAGACTAATGTGTAGAATCTGGGTAAATTTCATGTAAAAAAAAAAAAACCAAGGCGATAAATATGTATTATCTTTCTTTTACAATATACATGGGTCATTACTGAACGATGTTTGAAAAATTACAAATGCGAATGTTGATGGAACTAGCTAACTGTGCTGACAACTAGAGCAAAGGCATGAGTCAGGTTTGTTCACCTGCAATGCTTGCGAAGTATAAAATTGTTTATATCGTAAATACATAAGTATATAAGCGATAAAAGAATATAAAACAGCGGTTTTTTTCTGGGTTTAAAGATAGGTGAAGGTATTTTTTTTCCACCTGTCATAAATGGACTTCGTCCACCAACCACAGCTGTGTGACTATGATAATTGAAATCGCTTATTCACGTAGTAGATATAGAAGTGTAAAAGCTCGTGAGATATTTTTATCGAATTATCTACCTGCCTTGTATATACTCACTCGTACATTACGTACAGTAAGATAAATGCAGTTTCTTAGTTTTGAGAAAAAAAATTAGGTTGAAATTGCTGTATGTGATTTTCTTATCTATTCTAAAAGTATTGATGTATTTATCAAATTTGAGACTTTTACTATAGTTTTGTTTTGGAAAAATTGAATTCACAGATGACTCGTCTTGCATACTCTCGATCGTTTGTAATATCTTTTGAAGTAGGGCGGCATAAATTTTCATACCTACGTGTAAAAATCGAAATCTTTGACGAAAATATACGTACCTATTATGTTTGTTACGTTTTTGAAGTTCACTAAAGTATACAGAAGAATCAGTTGGATTTTCTTCAATTTCGCAGTGTTTGAAAGTACATTAAAATGTGTTACATTTCCTTGTTTCTGTCCTAAATAAATATAATATTCTTCAGTATTATCTACCTAATAATGGAAGTTGATTCTTGTTGAGCGATAGGTTTCAGACGTTTCAGTATTCCCTGACAACGCTCTGTACAATGAACAGCCCATCCTCGTGGTCTGTGTTGTGAAACTAAACTGAAACTAAAATTAATAGCGCGTCGTATCGTATCGTATCGTATCGTATCGCATCGCATCGCATCGCATCGTATAGCGAGCAGTAGTATGTAGTATCCCTGGGAACCCCTCTCGTAGTAAGGTTCATCCGATTCCCTGTACGCTGCGCGCTTTTTACCTTTTCCTACCCTTAACGGCTCTCCTATGTTATGTTTTCGGTTTCCTCGTCCTTCTACGTGACCTAATGATCTCCGCCTTGTTCCCGCCATGTCGGTATCGGTTTTACGAGCCGGTATTTTCCTTTTCGTCTCCACACCGCCGGCGCATTCGACTGAACATGTATAGCGTGCTCTTCTCGGCGTAGCGTTTGCGTCATTATATCAATGTGAAAGCTGGTGTTTTGTTGCGGTGGTCGTTGTGGCAACGTTGCCTCCCATTTCCGCCATGGTGTGGGTTGTATTGATGCTCGGGAAACGTAACGCGGTTGGATGCTCGGGAGTGTTGTACGAGAAATGTCGGCTTTTTTCTAAAAAAATGCGTTTTTTATTAATTTTTTCTACGCTAATTGGTATTTAATTTCGTATCTGGTATCGAAAAACTGTTAACAATACGTAGAAATTATTTTCATTCGCAAATACGCCGAAATTACGATTTTAATACGTAAAAATAGTCGCGCAATCGGCTCGGTTGAATAGGAAAATTTGTAATTTTCAGCTTCATTCGGGGTTTATTGAAGGTAGAATTTTACCGTAGTACGTCTGTTGGCGCCTAGCCATGAAAATAAATGACTGGAGGGGATTATTTTGGAAATTTCTTTTCGTAATGGATTTTTTTTTCCTTTCTTTTCGCCGCCCGGCCGAAGTACCTATTCTGCTAATGTAGTCGAGTATTATTTTTCATTCGTTGGGATTAAATTTTTTCCGTACCCATCCGGAAAACAACATGGAACGGGAATAGAGCGACGACGATGAGGAAATTGATTAAATGACAAAACTTCGCTATTCGAAATTATTCGTATTGGACATATTTTTCGTATTGGTACACGCAGGTTGTCTCTTGCGAAGCGTTGAACTGCGGTGAACGATTTTTTATACGTTTCTACGATAGGAATAGAAATGTGTACCATGCTGCTTGTATATGTTTGTGTACGTACGTATGTAGACGTACGAAGTACGACGAATGATTTTATCGAGCGCGTCAGTATTGTTACGATTTGCCCGAAAAATGATTATTCAAATTCGATAAATTCGAGCATTGAAAATTTGATTATTTTTCACACGTCGAATTGATCTCGCTCACTGTCCCCGGTGTTACCGAATCTCGAATGTCATTCTTTTTTTTAGTATTAGTATTTAGTTTGTTTAGGTTGATGAGTTTCTGTGTATGTATTTTGTTGGTAAATCAATCGTTGATTGAAGAGTCTAGCCGAAGAAATTTTATCACGTTTGAGAACCATTACGTCCCTTTTTTCGGGGAAAATTGCAAAAAATTGCGCATCGGATCATTTATGTGGAATATAAAAGATCAATTTCATTAGGAATAGGTTTCTTTTATCAGAAAAATTAATACAAATGGATGAAGAAAATTGACACAAAAACCTGCAACACAACGTAACTGAGAACTGACCAATTTTCAACTCAAGAAAATTCAATTTCAATTTTCCCAGTGAAATTTTTTTTTTCGTGGTTTTACTAAAATTATTATGATTGTACTTCTAAGAACCAACGAAGACACTTAGAGACTAATATTGGCTTTTCTGTACGGCTGATGATGTTGATGGACCTAGTCTCCATAAATCATATTAGTACCAGTGTTGACCAGAGTTTCTGAAATTTGACTTGACAAAAAAGAAAAACAAAAATATTGGGGCTTGAAATAAAGACTCGGAGTCTCTCAGTCTTTTCAGAGTCACTTTTCAGAGCAGACTCTGGTCAACCCTGATTAGTACACTTATAATGTTGAACGACGAAACTATCTCTCCAGTATGTCAACTCTTTAAAATTAAATGAAATTTTGTTTCACTGTATAGTCAAGATGAGTGGAGATTGGTCAAAATGTTCAGGGGGCAAGGGTCAAGCTCACCTTCATTACTTAGAAAAAACAGTCACGCTCTTTAGGGTTGTTACTGTTTTTGGAATTTTGTAGTGGTACTCCTACATTTTCAATTGTTTCATTCATCTCACTGAGGAAAACATTGAAGTGACAAATTCTAATTTCGTTTTTTTTTTTTTTTTTTTTTTTTTTTTTGTCGTTCGAACGAGTATATTATGTTTTGTTGATTATTGAAACTTGTAAGGATGTTAAAAAGTTCATAAATGTGAGTTAATCAGTTATTCTTAAAAAATATTGAATGTTATTCGTCAGTGAGATGTGATAAGGTTGATAACAACTGCTAGTGACTTTGCAATATGTCATCAGTCACAGATCAGTAACAGATCAGTAACAGCCCTATTTTTGACTCAGCGAAGATTTTGAGAATTACCAAAAATGTGCATTCAAGAGGGTTTTTTACTTCAAAAGATAACATTTCACTGTTTTTAGTTTTACAAAGCATCATTTTTTGAATTTTTATCACAGTGTTGGGAGTTGGCTCAGCATTTGGGGTGGCGTAAGTCCTCGTGTACATTACAATAATCGTAGGTTGTGAAAGTAACTACCTTGCATTGAGCAGAAAATATTTGAAATCTCAACGTACTTGACTAATGAGTCTCAATTTTCATCAACAAAATTCTCATAAATATCTACAGGATAAGAAAATTTCTCGCATTTCGAATTTTATTGCAAGTAGTTTGCAATCGACTTTTGATACAATGTTATTAGTGGACTTTCGTACAAATTGTGATATTTGTGAAACAAATATGAAAAATTGAGTCACGATATCATTGATAATTAAAACA
This sequence comes from Ferrisia virgata, assembly GCA_900060175.1. Lineage (NCBI taxonomy): Eukaryota > Metazoa > Arthropoda > Insecta > Hemiptera > Pseudococcidae > Ferrisia > Ferrisia virgata. The sequence goes on from FIZR01029036.1 coordinate 5,746, forward strand.
AATTAGACCAATGATTTTTTTCCCTTTGTTTTATATCGATCGATCTTTTGGAGAAATAATGGTCGGTTTTATCGTTCGCGAAGAAGTTTTATCCTTTGTTAGGTTGAATATTTTTGAAGTACGTTTGTCGTGGCCCAGACATGTGCACAATATCGATACAAGTGTGGAGTACTTGAGTTCTGAATTTCAATTTTCAGTGCTCACAAATTCTAAAATTTGATATTGCGCGAAAATTTTGGAAAAAATTAACTGCATTTTAGAAATACTCGAATAATTTATGCAATTTTTTGGACTTGCAAATGGTAATTTCGTTCAAGAAATTCTGATCGAGTTGTTTATCAGGGAGCATGTGAGTAATTAACTAAACGATGAATGATCTTTAATGAGAATTTCTTCGGTAGAATTTGAGCTTGTTTCAATTTTTTTAAAATTTTTTATGTGGTCCATAAAAGTGTGCAAGTTGTTTGTAGTTCAATATACTCGTATGATGAAAATAATATCACTTCTGATGATACAACTAATTTAGAATATCGTACACACGTATTTTCTATTTTGAAGTCAGCGACACGATTACTATTACCTTTCTTCCTGGCTGCCTAGTACCTACATATCTTCTTGCCTACCTGCCTACCTACCTATCCAGGTTGGATATGGATGTGAGACGAGAAAGGTGCGTTGAATAGAATGAAATAAAAGCAAAGCAATGCAATGATCAAGTCGTCAGACACTTGTATATTTTCATGTTTTGTAACGCCTTTCTCTCACCGCCTTCAGTCACGCTTGGCTGTTTATTGCCAACTCATTTGGCGTTGTTGCTAGATTGTGATGTTTTGTAATTAGAATAATAATGAGAAATATGGCAACGTTGAAACTGTAGGTTGGATAAAGCAGCATATATATTTATTATAATAATACAGGGAAAAGTCTCGTTCATCTGAAATGTGAAAGCCTCCCTTGGTGGTTTCGTGTGTTATGTATCGATATTGAATTAATATATCGACCATCACAGTACACGAATATCGTCTCATTCGTCCAACCAATGGTACGAGCGAAATTAAGCGATATTTCTAGACCGTTTACATTTTTATACTCGTGTATTAAAGTACTTTTACGTTAATTATATTGGTTACCTTTGAACATTGATTTCAATTTGCAATATTATTCTTGTTATTTAGGTATGGAAGAGTGCAAAGCGTCAAGATTTTCTCTCGCAAAGGCGGTAGCGAATGCGAAGGCAACGCGTTGGTCGGATGCGGCTCGACCGGTATCTGCGCAACGGTCAGTTTCATGGATATTAAATCAGCGTCGAAGGCGCATAACAACGAACATAAATTAGACGAGCATTCGCTCACCACCGAGTACCACGAACCGGCGGCTATTCCTTCGGCGCCGCCAGCATCAGCTGTACCACCTTCTGTTTCTTCGAGCGGCTCTCCTGTAACACAGGCGACACCACCTTCGCTACGACACCCGCCACCCTATTCTTCGCCCAGGTTCACTCATGGGTAAGTGAATTTTTATGGTAGGAATTTTGAGATGTCTTGAAAATGCGTAGCTAGCTCTTTGTTGTACGCCTCTGATGTGGTTTTGTGTCGTACACGAAACCGCATTTCTCTTTGCCTCTCTTTCCCTTTCTCCCCCACTCTCTCTTTCTCTCTCGCTCTGTCTCTCTCACACACTCACACATACAAGAATACCAACTGGTTCACGGACGCGTATAATATTCGAGTAATATACCTATTAAGTAGGGATATACGCACCTGTTTTCACCAGAGTAGAGAGAATGCGATGATGTGAAAGAAAAAATGAAAAAAAAAAAAAACTCGAAGGGTTGTGGAATTCTTTTGTATTACCGTTATTGAAGAAGGGTTGTGAAATGTAGATCTTTGTTTGCTTGTATATTGTATTCATTGAGATCGTGCTGGAAGGAAGTGAAGAAGCGCGTTAGGTGATTGATGAATGTTGAAATCTTTTTACGAACAAAAAAACTCGATAGGTGAAGACGTGGAAATGTCTTTCGAAACGAAAACTGAAATTGGTGCGTAAAAAAGATTGGTACAACGGCCACAGGGGCTCACTAGAAATTTCGAACTCAGTTCTTTTGTGTTTTTACAAAAGCAGAAACTTTTATCTAACTGGATCTTTTTGCAATTTTTTGGTTGAACTGTATTCGGGATCTATTTCATTTCTTGCTGGTTTTTGATGCAAATTTTAAAATCTGGATGAAGTAAGCAATTTCGAAGAATTTATCATTCATATGATTATGAAATGTAATGAAGAAAAATACTTGATATGATTCTAACCATATCTATAGAAGGCGATTCTCTTTGAAATTACTCCATAATTAATGAAAAAGTTTGGTGCAATGTGCTTATGCGACTATCTTGTAGATCTGTTTCGATTTGCTAAAAAGTAATATTTATTCTGTACACGAACTTTTTAAGTACACCCTGTTTCACTTTCCCGTCTGCAAGTGCAAAATTTTATGAGAAAGGTTTTCAATTTTAAATGAAATAAGTTTACCATTCATTTTTTTTTTTTTTTTTTTTTATTTTACTAATGGGGATTTTTTTTTATAAGTTTTCCATTCATTTTTTTTTTTTTTTTTTTTCATTATACTAATGGGGATTTATTATTGAATTAATTGAATATTGACATCTTCACCTTGCTGCATTACCGCATACCTGCGATTTTTTTCATTTTCAATTCGGTGTTTCGATATTAGCACAATGCTTTTTAGGTTTTAACCCGATCAAAATTCACGGAAAGTAGAAATTTCTTATATAAGTAGGTACTGCAAAATATGCATTTCAATATTACTGAACTTCCCTAAAACTCATCCATATATTGTTCCTCTGCAGAGGAGAAGGGGGATTACAAAGTTTGATTTTTTGGCCATTACTTCCCAAATAACGCTCTTGCGAAAAAAATGTCGAAATAAAAGTTGTAGAGCATTAAAAAACGAACATTTTTAATTCTTTGACTTTTTACCCTCAGAAGGTCGCGGAAAGGAGCTAGAGCGTTCAGAAAAACATCAATCTTGAAAATCTCCAATTGTTTCGAATAATTCTCAAAAATCTGCTTAATTCACTTTTAGTAGTAATTTTTTTGCGTAGTACTTCGCACTGTCATGTAAATTGAGAAAAATGCTGGACCGTCCCCTTTTCTCAAAGTAGGGAGGGTGGACTACCATTCAAAAAGTTGAAACTCTCTCAAGAAATAAGTCTCTTATACTAAAATACTCGAAAAATTAGTCCAGACAAATCTGGTAGAGTGTGAAAAGACAAACGTTTTCGTTTTTTTACATTTTTCCCTTGGTAATGACGAGACGGAGCTATGACGAAAAGGAAAAAAAGTGACACTTGACAATTTTTCTTGACACAAATAATTTGCGTCTGTTTGAGTCAGGTATAAATTCCAGTGAACGAAAAATTGAATCGAGTCTAATACTGAAGTTTTTGTGGTCGCGAAATTTGATTTTGATAATTTTTTCAGCAACGACCCAAATTGAACTTCTGAAGGAAAAAATCCAGCAAAATTCAAAATTTACCAAATTTTGGGCATTGGTATCGATTTTTAAAGTTCCAAAATTATCGTAGACCTTGGTAGTTTTAAGATCTCAAAACAGCGCTTTGGAAAATCCGTATACCGAATCCGATATTTATTTGTGTGCATTTTACAAAATTTTGATATTACATTACACCATTTTGGCGCTCAATTTGGGTCCAGAAGCTAACAATTCTCATTAATGTAGAACAGCAGATTTTAGCACCAATGTGCAAAGTACGCAAGAGAAATACTACTGAAAATGAATGAAGCAGATTTTTGAGAATTATCTGTGTCAATTGTAGATTTTCAAAAATGATTTTTTGCCGAACGCTCTAGCTCCACCCCACGACCTCCTGGGGGGAAAAAGTCAAAGGAGTGAAAATATTCGTGTTTTAATGTTCTACAGTTTTTGTTTCGGCAAATTTTTCATAAGCTCGTTATTTAAGAAGTAATTGCCATAAAAAACCAAACTTTGAACCCCCTTGCTCTTCAATAGGGACAGCAAAATATGTATGGATTCAAGGGAAATTCGGTAATATTAAAATATACGCTTCTTCTTGATGATAACGAATGGATCTACGGTGAGGTTCGTTGTTATATCACTTATTGAATCTGAGTAATATTCTCGAAAGCAAGTGAGAAATGAAATGGATCCCTGTTTTAACTTACGAAAGCATTTTTTACCTATTGCAGTGTAATCGAAATTTGGTATAAACATCAAAATTATCTTTAGTTGAATTCTTATTGGATGCTTTAAAATTTGTATCAGTTGTTGCCAATATTGGTAGTTACGAGTTTTTCAGAAATTAATGCTTGAAAAACTCATTTCAAAATTTTCTGCCAATTCGAATTTTAAGAGGCTATTGTGAAAATTATTAATTTTTCGTTTTCGTAGAATGATATTTTGCTCATCTTACAAGCGTTTTTGATCGTTTACTCTACCTATGTTCAAAATACGAGTAAAATTTCGGCTAAAAAAATGGAAAAGAGGTCTGAAATCGATTATTCACCTTTAAAATAAATATTAATTTTGGTTAATGTTACGAGGATGGTTCGTACTGTTCAACAATATAAATTACACGTAAGTAAATTTTATTTACATTTTTCTTGTCTTGAGAAATAATTTTTACAAAATCTACGCATTATGTGCGTTCAAAATTTATTTTTAACCTAATTGTACATGTATGGTGAATAAAAATGGTTCATTCCTGTTTCTCTTCACGAGAAACGTATCTCAAGTTCTGGATATTATCGTTATTTTGTAGGCTAAAGGCTATGAAGCATACGAACTTTGAATTATTGATAATGAATGTCATATCTGTTACGAAACATTCAAATATGTACAATTGTACAGTATAGTGTACTTCGGTACTGGAGCGGTGAAAAATATGTAAAACTCATCTGGTGTACTTCATTGTTACGGAGGTTTTGAATAACGTGTAGTTTTGATTCCAGACCTCGATTCTATTACGTTTCATTTTTAGCTCACGTATTTGAGAAATATTATTACCACATCTCCGAATGAAATTCGGAGATGTGGTAATAGAACTGAAAGTAGATGAAAAAAATAAAACCTAGATAGGATTTTTATGCGCATAAAAATTTCGCAGAAAAGACAGCGAATCGATAAAAAAAAAGAGGCGATTTTATTCTGCGACTCCAGAATACTGTTTTTTATGATGTTTTTTCACGAGGAAAAAATTCAGCCCTTTTAATTTGTAATGAGCATTTGAGAGATATGTACGACTGTTATGTTGTTCATTGTCGGTTGTATGTGTGTGCAGAGTATATGAGTGTTTTCGGCGTTAGCGTAATTATAGTAGAGGAAACGAACGGCGAAGCAAAATTCCACGCAGAGGGCAAAGAAAAGGAAGGGAGTGGTGAGATGAGGCTCAGTGTGGCGCAGAGAGAAAAAAAAAGCGAGTTGCAGAGGAAAACGGAAAACTGTGTAATTTTATTCGCAATGTGTGCGAACCTTGTCGAGAAATATATTTTTTGCACACAGTTCGGTGAGCTATTTATGCCCTGGAATTTATCGATTAGATTTGGTCTTTATTTAAAAGTGGTACTTCACCGGGTACAATACCGACAGATCAGCTAGGAGTTTTTTCCGCTATTTAAAAGCTCGCCGTGAGTGGTGTGCTGTTTTTCAAATTCGGGATGCTAGGTGTAGGTATACGCTAGGTATTGACGAAATTCCATATTCGGATATCGATCGTTTCGGCGCGAACCGAGTGAGAACCGAGAGGAACTTTCGACTGGATACGAGAGGCCGCTCGCTGTACACAGTCAAACGACGAATAGAGGTAGAGGTGTGCAAATTTTATATGTACATCGCTCGAGCTTTTCTAACCTCGTATACTGACTGATTCGCCACGTTTACCAAGATTAGGTATAATTCAATTTTTACCTTTTTACTTCACATTTTATCCAGCCCCATGTTACGTACTACGTACATACGTATACTATACGCAGCGTAGTATACGAGACTACCACCATCATCACTATTACTACTACTACTACTACTACGTCCTGCAAACGGTGCTTTATTTATTTATTATGATTATCATTTTTTTTTTTTTTTTTTTTTCAACACTTATCTTATGTGTAGTAGCATTGGTTGGTATCGATACGCCTACGTGTATACTTAGATTATTACATTCGTATATAGTATGTGTTGACATGTCATAACCCTTCTTGATTATTTTTTTCTCCCATTACTGCCCTTTCGTGTTTATTCCTCCGGAGATAGCAGCACGATGCATGGCATGTGCGTACGAAAATCATCGATGTATTATTATTATTATTATTATTATTATGGCGGAGTGGAAATTTTCGCGTTGTGTGTCGCGATGAAAATTTATACGAAGGAAAAAGTTCGCGTTCATGTTCGTAATTTACTTACGTATATGTACATATGTATTATTTGTACGTCTTGTCTTGTGTGTGTGATATCGATCAGTTTCGCGAAAGGATGTGCGAATTCAATGTTTTTCGTTTCGACGATTATCGAAATAAATTTGTATGATTATCGTCGATTGTGGAGTTTCATTTTTAAAGTTCATAAATTTTTTTTCTTCTTTTTTTTTTTTTTTAAATAATTTTTTTTCGTGTGCGATTTATTCGTTTTTTACAATAATAAATAATGATGATAATAGTAATAATAGTTCGCGCAAATACGCGATTTTTATTTCGTAGTCCAGTGTCGCGAATAATTGTTATTGTTTGTCGTTATATTACGCGTTTAGTCGAGTGAAATTGTGTCCGCGCAGTATCCTTCGATGGTAATTTCGCGACGATGACCGGTTTTCGGTTTTGTGTGCTGCGATTCTAAACGTATTTAATACGTATACGGTCGGTGCGCGATTTCGAAGCTTTGGTTTTTTTTTTTTTTTTTTTTTTTTGCTATATTATTTTTCGCGAAAAGTTTATATTTACGTGCGTGTAATTATATATGCAGATTAATTTTTTTTTTTTCGGTGTGTCGATCGAACATGCTCGTGCTGCGTTGTACGTATTATTTCCTCTCGAATGATGGAGTTTTTTCACCAACGATATTAATCTTATTCTCGATTCCTTGAAATTTTTTCCTTGTTCAGGTAAGTGTTGGACGTAATTTATAGGTAACGATGATGTTTTGTAAAGATTTGGTGGTTGCTCGTATTGTTATTATGTGTATAAATATGTAATGCGTACGTGTTGTAGGTAGTTTTAATAATTCAAAGTATTTGATTTACTTTTGAATTCTATGCTGTACCAGTCAAAAGTTGTAGACTGTGATAGTGAGAGAGAAAGAGACGAAGTTGCATCCGTTGTACATAAATTTATGTTAATTCATTTTTTTCATTTTTATTGGCCACAATGATATTTGGTGGTTTATGACATTCGTTGCAATGAAATACATTACATATACGCGTATATTATCGTTCAATTTGAATGCGAATAACGTGCATTTTTGGATGTTCATTTTGTTTTTTGAAAGCTTATTAAATTAGTGAGTGTTGTGAAATTGCGATTTTGGGAAAAGCTTTATGGGATCTTGTTGCAAAGGGTTATATGTAATTTCGTTCCTCGTTTAGTACGAATAACAGTATTGCCTGGGTAATATGGTCTGTATTGTCATTACTACGTAAATGTATTCGTAAACGATTCATTACTTTTTACTCGATAATGCGAAAATATGTACGATACTAGAAGGGGAGGCGGTAGATTTTAACGTAGTCCCTATGGATGTGTTTGTTTGCGTCATAACTCTACTGTCAAATTTTTTTTATTATAATTCGTTTTAATTAAATTGAAAATTTTTTCCAAGCAGTCGCAAAACTATGTTTTAAAATTCTAATAAACTTGAATTAATGATTTGGTTTTATTAGAATATATCTAATTATCGAAGAAGTCAGTTATATGCGCGAAGGAAAATAATACTCTGTGTTTTAAATGTCTTTTCTTTGGCGTGATATTTGCTAAAAATATTCATGAATTTTAATTTCGCATAATGGTAAAAATATCGAAGAATTTATCTAGTTGAATTTCAATCGAGTTGTTAAAATTCCAGTACCTGCGGGCAAGTTGGACGATTTGGCTCTCATAATGGGACATTTTTGCCCCCCCCCGTAAAAAATTTGAGTGCAAGAACCGCCCCTTCCTCATTTCGGATGGGATGTACTCTTTTCAATTATGGTAGCTTCGCTCAATTTCATGTCGACTTTGGCGGATAAAATTTCAAAATATCTTCATTTTTCTGTTTTTTTTTTTTGCAATTTTTGCAATTTTTGCCATTACCCGCTGCTCAAAATGTAAAAGAAAGTATTCTAGGAGCAAGAACCTTCTAAGACACACATTCGAGAAATAAATTTCACGTACCTCTTCTGATTTTTGGATAATAAAGGTTTAAATTTTCTGATGTTCATTCTCCCAGATTTATTCGCTAAAAAATGTTGAAATATTCTGGTGTATTGTCCTCTTCCTCCTCCCACATATTGAGGTCCGTTTCAGTTTCCTGGCAAAAAACATCTTTACGACGATTTTTTTTTAATACAAAAAAACTGTTTTCGTAAAATATTATAATTATGTGATTTGAAAAAAAAAACTTTCTAATCAGTGCCAAGAAAATGGAAGGGGACCCTCGAAAGGAACGTCATCTAGGACCCCCACTAAATCTACATACTGGATTCCAACTTCCTAGCTCAATTTGAAGGGGGATTCTGCGAGGAACAACTCAAGAAAAAAGAGGTTGTGAAGAGTGCAATGGGTGGAAAAATCGAGACCTCCCAAAGACACATCTAGGACCCGTATTAAATCTACATACCAAATTTCAACTGCCCAGCTCAGTTTGGTAGGGAGCATAAGCACATCCAGAATTTTTCCAAGGAGGGAGCAAAGCGAGGTAGAATTTTGAAAAAATGGTATTTTTAAGCTCATTTGACTTTCAAATTTTGAAATCTCGATACGAAAGTGATGGGTTTTTAACGATTCGGGTATTAAATTTAGCGTAAATGTAAAAAACGTTTAATTTTTTCGCGCCTATGGGCGGCCATAGTCCCTGTTACCCCCTCACCTTGGGTACGCCACTGGAGGAGGGTTATGTGGAGAACAAGCCCAAAACATTCGATAACCCACCCTAAAAAACACATTTCTGGGCTATAGGAGGCGTTATGAAAAAGTCGAAACCCCAAAAGGCACATCTATGATCTCCTATCAAGTTTACATACCAAATTCAAACTTCCTGTCTCGTGGGGGGGGGGCAACTCTTTTTTAACGCGAAGAAGGCGGAAAATTCTTATATTTCTCTTCCTAATTGACCTATGTGGCTGATTTTTTTGGATATGTTATACAATTTTCGATTGTCTATCGATTGGCTCTAAAGGGAACAATTTTTTCTATTCAAACCCCACAGCCTCCCTTCTCCCAAATTCAGGCATGGCTGAATTTTGATCAGAGGTCTTCTCTACTTCAGAATATTAAATCCGCAGGCAATCGAAGTCTTGTTTCCTAAATTTGATCGATTTTGGTCAGTATCAAGCTGAGCAAATGATTTTTAGAGGGGGGAGGGAGGAGGGTTAATAAAATGAAAATGAGTTTCAAGCATGGTCAGAAATGGTCTTGATGGTCTTCTAGGACTTCAAAACAGATTTTTTTAACCTCCCCCCCCCGCCTCATTACATTGGCAATATGACATAAAAAATCAAACTAATAAGCGGTATTTCATTATAGCTGGGGGTGGGGAGTAATTTTTGCACTTAAGACCAAACAACGTTCGATGATAATTTTCAAAACCTGAGGACAGAGCCAAATCACGCATCTTGACCGTAATTTTCTTTTCAAATAAAAATGGAATTTTTCAGCTATTAAATAGTGTATTTCTGGAAGTTTTACAAAGAAAATCAACGATTTTCGAGGATTTAGGTTCGAAATCAGACTTATTATAAGGCCTAAACGTGTAAATTTCGTCAAGTTTTGGAACTAAGCATTCCAGAATTCAAATCAGTGTCAGTTGAAACGAAATGACGTTCAAATAAAAACCTTATCAACGTGTGTCCTGTGTCGAAGGTATCATCATCGAGTATATTCTGCCCTATTGTACTTTGAGATGTTCTGAAGTGCGTAGATGAAATAGTAGGCCTGTCGTATCGTTGTTTTATCTCAACCAGTTCATCTCCATGTGGTGGATATGAGTTTGAAAATATCGTACGAAGCGAAAAGAGCGTGATAATTCGATTGTTGATAATTTTTCTATCTTTGTTCTGGCCATATGACCATGAATTAGGCTAAATATTTCATTACAATCGTAACTATCGAACGAGAATAGCGTTTTTGATGATTCTGTTTTATATCCTCGTGTAATTTTGTATTTTGTTGAAATCTGTATTCGTTGTTGTTGGAAAATCATGTGGCGAATGATGATTGATAACATTATCATTATTATGACTTGAAGTTGTGATTATTTGTCAAAAGGATGTAGTAAATATTTCTAATGTCCGGATAGGTAGGTACGTCAGTATCTCTACCTATCTACGTGGTTCATCATGGACGTGTGATGACGCCGTTTATCGAGTAGGTAACATCGACACGTTCGTAAAACGCCGGGAACGACCCGACGCGACGATCACTCACTACACGAAGATGATGTAGGCAGTTTCATTTTGCTATGCTATGCCTGTTTGTTTGTTTGTGTGTGTGTGTGTGTGTCTAGTGTCTTAACTGTCTACGTATATATATATGTATATATTCAGACGTACATGCTTTTTCTATAAGTACGTATCGTTCGAACCCAACTTTCATTTGCTCGTGCTGTAGTACAGATGGAGTGTGCACCATCGCATCGTCGTCGGTGCTGCACTGTGCACATACTACGAATAATGTACGAAGTCATTAAGTACACGACGATTTATTGTTTGGTAATGGGGGAGGGGGGGCTCGGGCTCAGCACGGAGGCATTCGCCTTAAATGACATGTACGAGAAAAAGGAGTCCTTATCGCGAACGATGATACTTGGGTATATTGTGCTTCGAATAGTTTTATTGCGATGCTTGAACAGTATTTTTTTTTTTCGAACACAGCTTCAACGGAGGAGACTTGTAGTACCTATAGTCTATAAGTACGAGAGTATAATGTCCCGGTGTGATTCAGAGGAATGGTGGTGATGTGATGTGATGTGCTGTCGAAAATCGCGATATTTCACAGTTGGGGGATGTATCGATGTTGTTTTAACGACTGCTCTAGCGAATGGAGAGATAGTCGATAGGCATTGATTTTCTGAGTGTGTCGTTGGTACCCGCCACGTAGCTAATATATATCGAATACTTTAGCAATCACATTGCTAATAAAAGTACCTGTAAGTGGTGCGCTACTATGTTTGCTTCAACGTTGAAAAAAATAAATAAAATAAACAAATCGAGTGTCTTATTGCGAATTTTACGTATCTAGCACTGGAGTTGAAAATATGGCGATTAAATGTTGAACGAGGAAACAGAACTGACCCCCGATTTTGAAAATATGCGTAATTCTATTTACGTACATATTTTTTTCCCATCCCATTTCGACAAGACGCGAGAAAAAAAATCACATTATTTTGGGTTTTATCGATATAATAGCGCACGTAAAGTAGATTTTACGACTTTACCGACGTAATAAATCATTGCACTGCGTGCGCACGTTACCTACGTGTTGATTTACTTGAGCAGTGCGACGCGTCGCGCCATTTCGCTGACTCATAGTGCTTCAAATCTAAACTGTAATGCATGTACACGTTTGAGAAAGTACATGCTATATGCACTGTATGTACACAGTATAGTACATACAGTGCATAGAGTGGGTAGTTGGAGGTACAGTACGTATTACTGACTTGTGTGAAGTGTTTCGTCGAGCGGTGATATTTGATTTTCTATTTGAAAGTAGAAGGATGGTAGTCCTCCTCTCCGTCGTTTGATTTTTTTCCCTTCCAATGATCATTGTATTTAGTACATGTATGTGAATACTGTATCACTAGGCTATGTTATAATCAAAAGATTATATTTCGACTGGCAGTGAGTGCGTCGACTCTATGAATTTCAGGGCCATTAAAGCGTTTTTAAATAAGTTCAGCTGTTGCGATATATATATAAATGTATTTTTGTCTGCCAGCAATATCATTGCGGGTGTTTGGTCCAATTTTAGGTTTATTTTTGTTATAGCCGATTTTAGAATACTTTTTAGCTCCAAAGTGTTTTGCTGGAGTGTAAGTACATAATAATGTTTCGATAGGAGTAAGAAAATTTATTTTTATCCTTTAAAGTTTTAGTCACGATTGTAGGGATTTTTTTATGCATGGCGAGATGAGGGATGTGCAGCTGGGGCATGTTGCCTTCAAGTACTGAGGAATTTTCAGGTGCCCAATAGAAGAAATCGGGCTGAAAAGTTGATTTTTTTTTTGTATCGTGGATGCCGAGTGAAATTTTTTCTATTTTGAAAAAAGTTTAGAAGAGGGCCGCAGAGACCTATTTTGCTCCTGGGCTAGAAATTTTTTTCGATGGTACGTTTTTATAAATATAGACTACTCGAATTTACCCTTATTTTCCTGACGTATTTGTCGTCGAGATTTTTTTGGATTAATAGTCGAATTCTCAATAAAACGAGGATCATTTTAGAAAACAAATTTTTAATTTTTGTGCTGCTGGTTTTGTCGTTTCTAAACATATGTTCTGTCTGAAATTCTTCGAACTGCAAAATATTTTTCCAATGTTTAATGAAAGTTGTTGCAATTTTCAGAAATAAAATCAACATTTTTTTTTTATATATTCTCCGATGTTTGTTTTTCAAAGACATCGTTTAACGATTAGCAATGTTGCTAATGATTAAAGAGGCAAACGTCTGATTGTAGAAGCTCGTACGAAGGTTTATTTGGTCATCTTCACTTTTTATTACGCCACTGATGGTGCATAGAATGAGTGAAATCAGTAATCTGTTTTAGCTGATGGTGAAGTCATTATGGGACCTCTAAATATGAGGAGAAATTGCTTTTAGGTGGTCTAAATTGAATCAACAATTATGTCCATCATTGTTTTCATTTTTGATAAATTGTCACCGAAAAGTAAGAAAGGTTTGAGTTTCTGTGTCATGACTGGAGGAGGAACGTTTCTCTAGAGTTGAAGATTTCAGTGTGGTTTTTATTTCATGACTTTTTTTTGAATTTTTCGAACATAAGGCTATTACAGTCTATCGTTCTATGGCGGATGAGGGGGGGGGGTAGTATTAAAAAAACCGTTTTGGAATTCTAGAAGACCATTGCGACCATTTATTAAAAATTAATGTTATCTAATCTGACTTTGTAACCAATGGATTTACTATAGTGTATAAAAAATGCCTTATTCTTTCACGTTAGGACCTAGCAAAATGAATACGTTGAAACTGAATCCAAGATTTCTTTATTTTGTTCGTATATTGTTTTATAACTTGCTTCCTTCATTGTTCTTAAAATTTCCGAAGAAGATCCAAATTTAATAATTTTTTTTATTATTTGTAAAATCCACAAAGAAATTTTGGAAAATTTCTTTCCTTGAAAGTTTTTCGAATTTTATTTTACAACGAAGCATAATTATTTTCTTATTTTTACGTACTTTTTTTTTTTTTTAACATGACTTTGGATTTCAATCAATTACTTACTCAGTGTTAAATTGAAGATTGTTTAGATTTCAAAATTCCACTCTAGATTTAACTCTTTCGAGCCCTATAATGTTGCAAAAAAATGTGTAAATTGACTAAATTTTTACAAGAATACACGAGCTGTTGTGGTCTATCGACTTGAGGTGGATATGGGGACGATGTTTACCAAATCCGTTTTGTGGCACAAAAAGATAATTGCGACCATTTTTGGTCACGTTAGATATTTATTTTCATTTTTTTAAAATCCTTCACTCAACTCGATACCGACCAAAATCGATCAAATTTAGAAAATAGACGTCGATTGGCGGAGGACTTGATATTGTCGAGTGGAGTAGACCTCCGGGTCAAAATACAGTCGTGTCCAAATTTGGAAGAAAGAGTGGTGAAAGACTGAAATGGCAAAAATTGTTCCTTTTTTAGCCGATTGATGGGCAATGCAAAATTGTATAACATATCCAAAATTCAGCCTCCTTGGTTAATTTGGATAGGAGATATGAGACGGCTTCCCCTTTTTGACTTTGAAAAAGGGGTGTGCCTCATCTATCTCCCCTCCAATTTGATCTAGGAAGTCGAAATTTGGCGTGTAGATTTAGTGGAGGTCCTAGATGTGCTTTTGGAGAGTTTTGGCTTTTCAGACCCATTGCCCCTCCTCCCCCTCATAACTCCGCCCTACACCCCCCCCCATTGGGCTAGGAAGTTGAAATTTAGTTTGTAGGTGCTAGATGAACCTTTTGGCGGTGTCAACGTTAGAGTTCCATTGCACCACCTCCCTCCACTACCGCAACATTCACCCTTACCTCTGATTAGGGTATTTATTCGCATCCCTAGAGGAAACCTACGAACCGCGTCTTAGAAAAAAATCTTGGAGTCGCATCCTGGAGGAATGCTCCGAGTTGCACCCGGAGATTTCCTCCAGGATGCGACCTTGTCGGAGGTTTTTTCCAATGGTGCGGCCTGCGCAGGGATTGATTATAATATTTCACGAAAATCAAGTTTTCTTTTTTTTTTCAAATTCAGTAGTGGCGTTATAATATATTTTCTGTCTCCTCCCCTCTCCCCTCGCCTTCGAAAAATGTCATTTAAGCCAAACCGGCTGAAGTATGAAAATTTATTCAGCGTCACCGTCGTTGAATTTGAATTTTTTTTTTTTTTTTTGGTCTCCTCTTAGTTGTCAACTTTGCTAGTGTAACTGGTTATTAGGAAATTTTCCAAATACGTTTTGAATCACGTTCGTTGTCCATGGTACGATAATTAACAATGCGGGATTGGTCGTTGAAAAGGAAGTTGCTGATTCAGATGGTGAAAAAAAAAAAGGTCTGTAACATGGCGTGTCTCATTTATGTGGTTTGGGTGCTTGTGTGTGTGACGTGTATGTATGGTGATTTCATCGAATAAGTTATATCTTTGCCAAGTGAGAGGCGCGTAACTGAATCGACTGAGTATTGGTAAATTGTGTGTACGTAGCTTAAGTACGTGTACAGTGTACATCGTACTGTATGCTTATAAGTATCGCATACGTGCAGACGATACGACGAAAAAAATGAAACAGACTTTTCGAACCGATAAACGGGAATGCTTTTGTTTTCATACGATACGATACGATACGATACGATACGATGTGTGTATGTGTGGTTGTGTGTGTGTACGTGTATGTATGTTCTTTATTAATTACGCGTCGACGAGAAGTCATGTTTTTATAATGTAGAGCGTGTACGGTTCGTATGTGTTATGTAGACAGTGTAGTGTACTGTATGGTGTGGTACTGTATGTTGCATATACTGTACGTACGTAGATAGGTAGGTTAGGTAGGTAGGTAGGTAGGTACCATATAGGTCCAATTGTAAGTACATCGTATGTACTGTATGTATACAGTATGATGATGATATACACATGTGGTATCCTAATGTACAGTGTACATCGTATGCGGACTGTGGATGTGTGCCCTGTGTACGTAATATTGCTGCATGTAATGTACATTACATACGTATACTACGATTACATACGCTTTTAGGTATGTGTATGTGCCTCATTGTAGGTACTAACGTGGAAAAGTGTACGTATAATTAATTGGTGTTGCTTACACTCGTCACCGAACGTCTGTGTAATTTGCCGCGTGTTTGAAAAAAATACATGTTACATTAATTTCGTTCAAATTTTAATACGAATACGTACGTTTCGTGTACATTGTATTGTGTGTTATGTTTACTTGGTGCGATGATTATAAACGTTCCTCGTATTCGTCTAATCGATAGCAAGTTCTATCATTACGGTTTTACCAGTTTTCGTTTATATGTTTTGTAAATTTTTTTTCTCCAATCGTACTGATTAATTCGTTTAGTTTCGCGATCGAATTTCAAATTAACAACGTGGTGAATATCGTGTGAACCATTGTATCCATATCTAACGGTGTTCGAGAGAGGTTGCTGGTTTGCGACTAAAATCAGCTTGTTTGTTGTGAAGCATTGATGCCGTTTGTCTGTGACTGAAATAATGAAATTGGCGAGTGAAATTTCAAGGTAATATATGAAAACCGCTGTTTTTGCCTCTTAGCGTGTAGAAAATTCCAACGAAAAGTTCGAAATAGTTAGATAATATCGCATTTTTTGCGTTGTCGCGTGTCTTCGAAAGAATGTACGTAGATGTACGTAGCTGACTGCGATACGTATGTATTCTCTGTAGGCGAAATGCTGATCCTTTGATGATAAATTTTGATAGCTTTGAGGCTTTTCCCATTTTGGTCGACGATGAAATTTGCAGAAGATGGAAAAATAATTTTTTCAACGTGAATTTCGATGTATTTAATCGGTTTTGGTGGTGGACGATTGAAGGTTTCGTTGAAGGATGCTGGCTGGCTAGGGAGAAGAGAGGGTATGAAAGTTGAAAACAACTGTTTTGTGTTCGGTGGATGGGTATCGTCGAGCGTTTTCTACGCTTTGAAAATACATATAAGTTTTTGAATTCAGTTACCTCTCTACACAGTGCACAAATGTTTCAATATTGTTGCATTAGACCACGTTTAACCTTCAAGTTTCAGCAAGGAGGAGTTTTTTTTTGGTTGAAAATCGGGTATTCGGAAATAGAAAAATGGTACATACGTTGTAGTCGATAAAAATTTGAAATATTGTTGTTCGATGTGTAAGATTTTTCGACATAGTTGGCGCATCAGAGAGGAATTTTTCATCGTTATTTAGTCGAATAGAACAGTACGACGAATTTGCTTCACGCGAATTCATCTACTGCACAGCTGAATGATTACGTGTTTTTCAGGGGTAAAAGCTTTCTACTTTTATCTTTGCTCGTTATGAAAATAGCCTCGTGTTAAGTAGATTTAGATAAAGTGTCATTTCCGCGATACTTTTTCCATGTAATATGAGTGACGGACGATTATTAGTAATATAATGTAAAACATTACGTGTGACGCTCATATTAGTGGTGCTCGGCTACAAAAAGGTGGTAATTTTTGTTCAGTAATGAAGCTTCCAATTAATTTTTCGAGTGAAATACGAGTACTGTTTCTATATGTGTAAAGGTTGTATTCTAAGAAATACTCTTAGAAATGATGACGAATTATCTCGGAAATCAGCAGCGTGGGTAATTTTTCGATTATCTTATCACTTTTTAGTGCGGGGGAAATCGATTAAATTATTTTTCTAAATTTTAAGGATTTGATAAAAACGTTGATAAAACGCTAATGTATTAATGTAATTTCGATTTAATAATTATCCTGCCTTGTATCGTGGGTCTATAATGAAGATGGATGTGTTCGAATATGAAAAAGCTGATATTGTAACATGGCGCAGGGGAAAGGTGTGACAACAGATGTCTATATTTAGTATGTGTCAATATCCCGATATCTTGAAAATTATTACTAACGTTACGTTGCTGAAGAGCTTGGTTTTTGAATAAAAACTTTTCTCGTTTGTATCGTTATGGATTTTTTTTTTCGAATGAGATAGTAATATTTGTCGTGTTTTAAATTGTGAAAGAATTTCATGTTACCCTCTTCAATATCTAAGCGTTTTACTTCATAAATAATGCCGATGATGGGAGCGTGGGGCCTGTCATTTTTACAAATTTCGGTATAATTTATGTTGGTATTAATTTGCGTTGAAATGTGTTTTATGTATTTCGTTCGATAAAATTTTCGATTAAATCAATGGATTTTCACGTATGGGGAGAGGATTGAGTATTTTTTTTTTCTCTTTTTCTTTAGGCGAATCAAATTTGTAGAAGTACGTATCGCAGTTTGTCATAAAGGTCGGCAATTATAAGAAACGACTGAATTAACCTTCAGTTCGTATAGTTGTTCATTAATTCTACAATTCGAAATGTAAATTTCTCTAGCCAAGAAAGGTACCGCTACGAGTTGTTACTTTACTCGAGTTACGAAAATAGCCCTACTAGGTTAATTCTAATTTGATCGATCGGATTTTAGTTGGAACGCACGTTGATGAATTACGATCATTTTTTCTTTTTGTTTCAACCACTGTTGTTGGCTGAATTTTTCTATCTGACACTGTGAGCTTTGTGTACTCGTGTTTGGCAAGAGAAGTACCTGAAATGTGAAAAACGTTGAAGAGAGTACGAACGTGTGTATTTAGTAGGTATTAGGTATAGGTACACATTACCGAAGGATTACTTATTTCGAAACATATGTGTTGTGAATACGCAATCATTGTTGGTTCGTTCTTTTCAAACGACGTCAAAATATTTTCGTGTTTCTTCATTTGAAAAAGACCAAGTTCCCCGTTGGTGTCGCCATCGTTATGCTGAAAAATTAGCGAGGCTCCGTACAAGGTCGATTACGTATAATTTATTTCATATGCACGTATGTGTATATGTATGTATAAGTAATATGTACTTGTATAGTAGAAAAAGAATCTGGAATAATGAACTCGATGAAGGATGCGATTCTCTGATGTTGAACAGTTGATTCTCTCGTACACACACACACACACTGTCGGGTTGTATGTGTATGTCACTTTGTATGTGAGGTTTACGGTATGCACACACACACACTACATAGCACATCTACATACATATACATAATATGGGTACACACCAACTCCGGTGTTATATTGTTACTGTTGGTTTTGTATGTGTGCTTTAGAAGAGTTTTTATTCGATGCGAAATCGCGATTTTATAGTCATCATTGTTGTCAGCGTATATGCGATGTATGTAGCGTGTACGTTCGTACATGTGCGAATGTGGAAAAGAAGAAAAAAGCCAGTATGCTTTGACGAGGTATAATCCATTTTTTTTTTTCATCCATTGTACGATGTTTCGTCGTCTGCTTTATGCGAGAATGGTACACAATGAGAGAAGAATTATTCTTATTGTGGCAATAAGATTTGAAAATTTTCATTATTCAACAGCACTTCGTATTGAGAGAAGTTGGACCGAAGATAACAATTCTGAATTTTTATTATATGTGGATGGATAGTTGGTGATTTTTCGTTTCTTTTTTTTTTATTTTTATTTTTATTTTTTTACTGACCCTGATGTAGCATATTTTTGTTTTTGTCGTTGATATTTTCGAATCTTCGATGTTTGTATACTTGAATTACATTTATCCCTTCGAAACAAAAATAGACAGTATTTTTAAACATCAGTTTCTTGATCTTCTGCCGTTGTAAAGTATTGGCAAAGGGCTCTCTTTCGGCGAGTCAAGGCAATGTAAATATGCATAATATGGAAAAAAAAACCTCAACTTAATCAGAATTCGAAGATGTGTCAGCAGAGGCGAAAATATGGAATGAGTGGGAGGGAGGATGAACCACCCCTCCTCAATTTTTCCTTTTTTTTTTAAATTTATCCTCGCTTTGCTGGGGCATTTTATTCTGAAAAAAACAGCTTGTATCGAGTTTTTTGTAATTGAGGGAGAGCATAAAAATACTTGAATTTTTGTATTTGTAATAATTCAGAATTCCCGTGCTTGCTTTGCTCGTATAACAATCTCGAGTTCTTGAATTTTTTAAGATTTCATACCCCTTTGTACCAATATTCCGAAAAATTTTCACCCGAGCGAATTCGTTGTTACAAAAATTTTGTGAAATACATTTTTCTGTTATGAAGAAATCGATTTTTAATCCAAAAATTTTACCAAGTTCGCATTCTTTTCATTACATTGTACCTAGAAACTTTGGTAAATTAAAAATTTGAATAAATCACGTTCGAGAGCATAAGGAGGGGGGGGGGTGTTTGATGATGACTCTACGCCCAGAGCCATTTTTTCTAGGATAAATTAATTTTTATAGGCGAAAAAACTGTCAAATTTAGTTTTTAGAGTTTTAAAATACGTCAAAATATTCATTTCCGGACCCCTGACCCTCAAATTTTTGCAATATTCTCGCCGTAGTTTCGCTCGGGCTGCATATTTTTCCTTTATGAAAAAAATTTCTAAAATCCTGCGCTCTCAGAAGTCGACAGTTATTACACCAGTGATCACGTTATTAGTTTTAAAAAATTAATAAATTTCTTTCAACAAAACCCTTGAAAATTTATATTTTTCAATATTAAAATTTTCATTTTTTTCGTAATTTTTTTTTCACTCCGCTCGGATGGATACCAATTATTTTATTGTTCTTGAATTTTCCTCACCGAAAGACAGAATTATTTGTTACAAATAGGAAGATCTTTTTACCTCTTCTTCGCAAAATTTCACTGTTCACCTTCCTCCCCTTGAAAATAGTGATGGGTGGAGGTAGTGCGGAGCACTTGATTTGAAAGAGAAGAATAAGTTGGAGTTGGCAAATTTTTAGGTTTAAACCTCCTCCCCCTCCCGCCTCACTAAAGAAAAAGTCAAATTTCGTCTCTGTGTGTTGATGCTTATTTTAATATAAATTTGGAACTGCGCGAGAACATTTGGTGCGTTGCGGAGGGGTGTGGTTTGTGGACAACTCCTTCAGTGTGATTTTTCTTATGTAAAAACTAATATCATTCGCGAAAAAACAGTCAAATTTGACATTTTTAATTTTTTTGTTTTATGTAGTACACATACGGTGCTAAAAATTTGATTGAAGGTGCAGGAGACAACGCTTCTTTTGACAGAATTTAATGATATATGAAACGATCATTCATTTAGTCAAAAAAAAGTAAAATATATCATAAACGATAATAGAGGAATGGCTCGGAGGAGAGCTTCCACTTTTTTGTATTATTAGATGGGGTTGGGGGGGGGGGGGGGGGGGTGAATTTACCAAAATCAATTGAATAGAGCATTTTTAGGAGTTTTTTCAGGACTTTTAAGCATAAGTGTAAAAAATTTGTAAGTTTTTTGTTTTTGAGGGGATGCTAATACTAGGATGTTGAACTTTTAAGTTTTTTTTTTCGATAGCTTGAGGGGTTGGTGGCAAAAGTGACGAAATGATCTCAAATGAACATGGTACATATTTAGGGTCGGTAACTTGACCCACCCCTCCCTGCCAACCTCTCTCCCTTTTCCTTCCTCACCGTTGGTTTAAAATTTCAAAATTTACATGAAAATCAGAAAAACCCTTTTTCTTTTTGAGTTTTTTTGTGTAGACATGTCGCAGTAGATCATGTGAGATCAAAGCAGAAGTTTTCACGATTTTTTTTTTTTTTTTTCAGGAGTTGAAGAATTACGTTTAAAAATGGGGAAAAGTAATATATTTTAAAAGTTAATTAAAAAAATACGGAATCTCATCATTTCTGAAGTTTTTTTTTTTGCTTTTTCACCTCCAAAAAATTCAAAATATGATTTTTTTATTTTTAAATATATTTTGGTAGCTTGAAAGCTAAAATGAAAGCGCAAAAACGTTTGTTTTATCTCATGTAATCTTTTGTGATTTGTTAACATTGAAGAAATAAAAAAAAACACTTTTTTTTTTATTTTCATGTTAATTTTGAAATTTTAAATCACAAGTAAGAGGGCTAAGGGTAAAGTTAGAGACTTCAGATCTTTACTACATTTATTTGACGTCATTTCGAAATTTTTTCCCACTACCCGCTTCGACCTTTGAAAAAAAAAAAAAAAACGTAAAGTTGAAACGCTCTAGTCAGTACCAGATTAATTTACGTTTAGCTCCATTTTGCAATAGTATTGACTTAAGATGAGAGGTTTCGACTACACAGCTTGAAATTATTGAAAATTGCTCAGAATTGGCTGAGAAGATCAATTTTGGTGAAGAATCAAGTTTTTAGTAGCTTTTGAAAATTTGTACTTGAGCATTTTAAACAGGTGGAAAATACATATTTGTATCCACTGGCCGGCTCCAATTCTTTGAGAAACGTAATTGGTCAATTTAGGTTACTCGTAGCTCGCTATAGACAAATTTTCAGCCGCCCAAGTTGATTAGAGCATTTTTTGGTATACATTTGAAAATTGTTGTCCTAAAATTGTCAAAAATGAGTTTTGAGGATGGATACTGATCGAGAATTCATTCCTTGAAATAATGCCTGGATTTTTTCTGTAAATAGTTTTTTTGAACTGTAATACAACCCTCCGCCCTCCGCCTCCACCCGATTCAAATAAATTTTAACAGCTGAAAATTGATTACGGAATTTTTTTGACATGATGTTTTTATTATTAGAAGTAGATTTGGTGAATTCGAGTCGTTCTGTTGTTAGTCTTTTTCTGCTTTGATTTCATCAAAAAAATTTCCCAAGCGAACCATTTCTAATAATAATTTGTTCTTTACGTATGTTTAAGCGAGACGATTGCCTTCTCCTTCAAAGCTGTCTCATTTTCAAATGAAAATGAAGGATTTGAAAGGTTATAATATTATTTACATAGATATTGTTTCCTCAAAACTCGCTTATTCACGTATGGTGCTCATATTTAAATTATTATCATTAAAAGAATCGAATCAGTTGAGTTTTGATATTACTGAAATGAGTTTCGTGAAATGTGTGCTTGAGAAACCCATCAAATATATTGGAAAAAAGCTTTAAAAAAATCATTTCTGCAACAAAACGGAAAATACTTCTGATGATTGGCAAGTTGAAATGAACACTTGGTTGGACATCGCTTTGAAAAATTTCCGAAAACGTATCGAAAAATCATTACCGAATAATTGTTTGAATTTAATTTGTGTCGTGTTATTCGTGCAGAAGTAAAGCTCGTTTCATTTGCTGGGAGCTAATATACTGGCTTGCATAATATTTTTTGTTTTTCATAGTTTTCTTGTGATTATTTTCGTTGATTTTGGACAGATTGTAAGAATTAATCCAGGTTTCAATTTCAGTTCTGAAAGAACGTGTTCCAAGTCCTACAGATTTTGTCACGTTACAACCTGAATATTACGTAATGTAAAATATACTAGGTACTAGGTTGATCTGGCTGCGTAATTCAAATATTCTTACACGGATTTTTCTCGAACTTGTATACCATACCTCCTTTGAAAATATCTTTAGATCTGAATGTGTTATTTGTGTTGCTAGTAGATTCAGATTTTTGTAACACTTCGAACCCTCTAATGTATTCCGAGAAAGGTCAGGCTTCCCCTTTGTAATTTCTTCTTTTGTTGTTATTGTTACGAAGGTAGATACTTATATGTAATTTCGTAGGGTTGTAATGCTGTATTGAAAATGATGGGCACGGTTGGGCTTTTCAAAGAATGGTCTGCATACATGTTGTGTGTTGCGTCATTGCTTTATGGAGTTGTTGTCTTCAGTTGAGAATTTCGGTAGGTTCACATGTAATTTCGATCACTTTTAAGCACGGTTATTATAATTTTTACCAGGAAAAATGGACTACGAATGATATTATTTATTTTAATTTTTAAATCAGTGTGGAATGAATGTTAAATGTTGGTATGTAAGAATTGATCTTTACGGTTTGTGTAAGGTGAAAAAAATGATTAATTCTTACAAAAAAAAAATTGTTTTTGTTAAAATATTTACTGACGAGTATTTATTGTTGTTTCTTATTAGTTTTGGTTTATTTATAATAGCATATCGTTGAAAAGTATTGAATACATTATACGAATATTACATCAACATCTCTGGGTTATGTAGACTTTGGTGTGCTCTAAAGCTCTTGTTGAAGATGCAAAAATTCGTGCTGCATTCATCAGTTTCCCTGTAATCGTAGTTTTTTTTTTGAACCCAACTGCCTGTAGACTAGATGTTAATGTACTGATCCTCCTATAGGTATTGTAGACTGTACAAAGTGTACATTATTGTAGTGTTAATTCGCATACAGTAAGTACGTGTATCATCTGTGAGTGTGTAGTGTAAAGCCATATTCGGTGTATGCAGATACAGGGATAAATGTAACGATCGATTGTTGGCCCCCGTTTACCCGTGCACAATGCCCCCTTGCGTAAATACATACATATGTACGTACTACACACTGCGTGTATGTGAGAAGTACTGTACGTACGAGTAGTAAAGTAAAGCATGATAGCATGTGCATGTATTTCACATTCATTTATCATTCTGGCTGGCTGTGGGTTCGTTTTCCCATTCTTCCCGTCATCCCGTCATCCCGTCCTTCGGTACTGGTGTTAGCCGGCATTTGCGCTAGTCTTGTAGCCTTAATGTTTCTACCCCTTCGAAAGTCGAAAATTGGATTCGTCCGATCACGTTATTTCAAGCGAAAGAATGTATGTATACTCCTCGCTTCGCGTGTAGCGTAATAGTTTGGCGCGCATTTACGTTGCACAGCCTATGTAGGTGCGACGTTGCCACGTCGTCTGGGTTGTCTATGTGCGTTGCGTACGTATTGTGCCGGGCTCTGACGAACGAAGGGGAGGGGGCCGCCAGGACTAACGTCGACGACCACGACGTACGTATTTATGATGGTGCGCCGTAACGTGCAACCTTCCTTTCGTGATAGTCTTGTGTTGTAGTACCGATGAGCACAGTTGTTGGGAGTTGTTATTGCTGGTGCTGGTGGTGGTGGTAGTGGTTACATACGAAATTATTATGTTTCTGTATGGTACCATCACCGTCAGCAGTGTTTCGTTGAAAACTTTTTGAAGTAGAGGTTTTGAAGTGTTGATAGTGTTCATTGTACTCGTACACTGTATTCATCAACGATTATTATTTCAGTACGATTGCTGCGAGTTTTTTTTGTTCAGTTTTTATTTTTGTCGAGTTCAGTCGTTTGATTTTTATTTTGTTGTTAGAACCGTGTACTACCAATAAAATTGTTTTTCTGGAGTTGTTTTATCTGTATCTGTATCGTTGTTGTTTCTTGGTGACATATTTCATCATCAAGTGTGATTTGTGTGATTTCTATGTACACACGATGCTCAATAATATACCTGTCCGGTATCTACAGCGATTTGTTTGTTCGTTCATTTTATGAATATGATACCGATATTCTGTTCAGTTGAAGCATGTGTTGTAGGCTGTCTTCATGTTAGATCTGATATCATGTTCCTCCTGTTACATTCTTACTTAGTAGCGGGTTGCAGGTGTTTATTAATGTCAGTTTGTTAGGCTCCAATTCATTATTATTAGAGATCGTCAATGTTCATTAGGTTCTTACGCATGTGTATTGTTTTAAATACGTATGAAGTGATCAGTTGTAAGTCGATGAAATTTGTATTTAATTTGTTATGGGCTATGCAATTGCTAGCTTTTCTTATTCGCAGACATATTCGTATTGTATTATCGTCTCTTGAATTAATCGTAAGGTGGCATGCATGAACTCGAGCTATGATCGTGATGAAGTGACTGCAGATATACACTCTCTTGTACGGGGTGTTAATCGATGTAATTATTTGAACAAATACTCGTATTAGGTATTTTCATATTTACCCATCGATTACGTAAATGTAAAATTTAATAAATTGAGTTTTCAATGGATCATATCATAAGTGCACAGAGTTCTTGTCTGAGTTTGATGCAGAGATGCAGATTTTTTTTGATGATGTTACTATGGGCGTCAAAAGTTATAGAACACGTCCAAGAAAAAGAAATTAACGCGTTGTAAAAATGTTTAAAAGATACACTCCCCCCCCCCCTTCAACTCATCGTCAATTTTAAAAGATGATAGCGGGAAATAGATGTACAATGAACATTCACTGTACTAACAGCGTATGATTTGGGATCGAAAGTCGAAGATCGAGCTCGTCAAAACTCATCCGTACAACTTGAGTTTTTTGAAGCAAATTTTATTCGTATCTCAATACTCAACTAGTAACTGAGAAATCATTTTGTCGTTCCAAGTTTAATTGGCTATTTTTACAGAGTAGATAATCAATTGGAAAACTCACCTATTTTGTAAAAACTGGTGATTTTCAAGAAGTGAAGCATTGAAACAGTGGTGGAATTTTGCGAAGGAGGGAAAGGAATAAGTTGAAAGGTGGTTCTCACACATTACTAAAACAAGAAAAACACGAATTGTACTTTTACTCGTACAATAGAAAAAAGTATGAAATTTCCTTCCCCATATCCCCACCCCCTTTGTACCTGAAAACACGTATATACACTTTAATAGTTGGTATTTTCATTTGCGAATTCCCAGGGTTAGAAGGATGATTGAATTTTAGTTTTCATTCTTGTTTTTGGTTTTTTGTTTTTGTTCTTGTTGGTTTTTTCTTTTGAACTCCCAAATTTTTGAAAATTTAATTAAAAGTCGTCGAATCAGTGTAAAAAATTGTATTTTCAGCCATCAAAAACTGAATTTTTGAAAACATTTTAGTCATTTTCACAATTTTTTGGACCTGATAGTTCTGTTTTCTATAAAAATGTAATTTTTTCGACCGTGGAAGGGGTTTCATCTCTCCTCTCTTCCCCCCTCCCCACGCGAGGGCGCGATTATGGCCCCGTAGATTATTGTTTGTTTTCAAAGTCCCAAACAAAATGAGCTGTGTTTTAAAAAAATGAAATTATGTCGAAAGTTGTTGCGTTGATACGAAGAAATACTGGTTACTTGAAGACATCGTCCACGTAGATGTATTGTTGGCTCGAAAATTCTCATTGTAAAGGTCCGATCGTCTATTTTTTTCGTATTCAGGATACTTCCTGCAGTTCAGTTCTTTGGAAAAATTCATGCACATTTTCTTCTCATTAATTTTTGCATGAATTCTTCTTGACGAACTTTCCTCGTCCAATGATGCAGTCATCTTGATCTAGGTCTCAAATTGTTCGCTTGACGATTTTCCTCTTAAAATTAAGACGAATAGAGGGAATTTTACTTTCCATCAATATAAAGTTTACTCGAAAATCTAACGAATTTCCATATAATATTTACGTAGCCAAGAGGAGAATTTAGTTTTTCGTACATTCGAGGCATATCATCGCAGAGGTATGTGATCGTTACACTAAACATGCAAAGTGCATCATTCTTCTTACTTTGGGCATCCACTTACCGAACACCCTGCATTAATTTTTGTATTCATTCGATAAAGATACATTGGTGCCTTTTCGTCGTCCCAAGTTACTTAAAAATGTTTATTTTTGTTCGTGGAGGTTAATGGAAGTCAGTTATTTTTTAAGATCTCACAAGTTTGAATGTGTCAAAAGATTAATATAAAAGTGTCTTCTATCTATTGTATGTTTTTTTTTTTTTTTTTTTTACTTGCGTTTAGTGGGTTTATTTGTACTCAGCACGAGCGTAAGAGTAGCTTACATTTAAATCTGATATAACTGTTGAAAATAGATTCTTGTTACATGTGTCCGTATAGTTTTTTTGTTATTAAAAGTGTACCTTGTGTATTGAATACGTTGTATTGATCTTTTATCATGAAAATGAAGGAGACAAGATTCGAAAGGTCTGCTAAAATTATACAGTTTGCTATAGTATTTTTACCAGCAGTCGAGCACGTGTATTATAGATGTACATAGATGTACGTTTGAACCTTTTGAAACTAAATTTTAAAATTCTTTTCGCTACCGATGATAAGAAATTATACAGCTATATAGGTAGGTAATATGATTTTATAATTATTTTGAAAAAAGCGGTTTCAACTTTTCTTGAATTATCAAAACGAGCCTTTTTAGTTTGAGAGAATGGGAAGTGAAAGAAGCCGAAAGAAATGAACGAAGCTATTCTACTTGTACAGTGTTTTTTTAATCATGAGTTTTCGAAATGAAAGCGAAAATCCTGGTTCGATGACTATACATGCTTGCTGATGCGAAGAAAATATTCTAATTTTTTTTTTCACCCCCTCGTTACTTGTTAAAACCTGATTTTTTTAACCGTGGTACAGTTTCAACCGGAATTTAATATGAATACTATTTTGAGCAGAAAAAAGTATTAATTTTGGTTTTAGAGTAATTTTTTTCTATAGAAATGCTGACGAAAAATTATTATAATTGCAGCACGATTATTCCTTCTTGAACTGTGATATTTCTCTGTCGATTTCCTTGTTCGATTCATTTCATTCAAAACGAATCATACGTATTTAGATGAAGGCGAAAAAATTTCGAGTAGGTGCGTTATCTTCAGTATGCCGTTTTATTTCTACAATATTTATGTAGATTGCTAAATGTAATATTTTAGTACGATTTTTTGGTACGTGTATAATTGTACTCGTACGTAGGTACCTGTTACGTAAAGCAAAAAATTAAAATTCACACGGATTTAAGTTACGTAATGTGCGTGCAATTTTGACGTTGAATTGATCATGCGTATACATATATATCTACAAGGTTATGTAAAGTCATCGAAATAAAGGCGTAAAAAAGTTATCGATTCTTGAAACTGGTTTATATTAATTCGAAAAAAAATTGCGAATAAGGTGTCCCCAAGAAATGAACCTTCAATAATCATGTCATTAGAAGTTAATAAATGCAAAATTTCATAGGGGACCAAGTAGGTGAACTGCGTTGTGAGATGAGAATTTTTCCTTTTGATTAGCTGGACTTTTTACGATGGTTTTAAAAGCATTATAAAAACTTCGGATCTACATATTCTCAAAAAAATTTAGTGAACTTTGAGTCATGTTTAAGAAATGAAAAAGTGTACGAGATAAGGTCTATTGAAGGTATTAAAAGGTAATCGTTTTTAATTTTTCAATGAGGTACCCAATTGTGTGGAAATTTATTAAATAATGGAATGATTGAATTTTTTTATTTAGTGATTCAAGCGGCGACGTTATTTTTAATGTGTCCTGTTCTGTTTGAAAAGTATTTAAATTGACGACTAGTTTATTTATTTTCAAACTATGGTCGTTTTTATTTGCGGAAAACTGTTCTTACCATACGAGTAGGTTGTGTCACTTGTAAAATTTTACATTGTTCACCAAAAATTTAGCATTGTAAATAAATTCTAAAAATTGTTGTTCAAGTATTAAATTAAACTCGTTATTTTTTTAAATTATGAACATATTATACACGTCGTGCTGTTTATTTGTACGAAAATTGTATTTTTTTCCCCAGTTTTCTCTTGGTATAACGTTTTAAGTATTCATGAGTCGGTACGAGATATTTTGGTTTGTTTTGCAGCAGTAGTCTTGCTTAGGGAGGTACTATTTTCTAGTAACTTGGATAAATTTTTCAACTACAAGGTCTGGCATAAATAATCGACTGATTGTCACTCACTGTAGAAGGGGTTTGCTACATATTTTATGTCGGTGAATCAGCTGAACGGATTTTTCATTTCGTGGACAGTTTTTCTTATTATTAGCCAGCAGTTTTCTTACTCGACCAAATAAATAGTAAATTTTTGAAATTTTCTTTTTTTTCCCAAATAAATTAGACTGATTTTAAGGATTTCGAAAAGTAACAAGTAATGTCACCATAAATTTGAGGTGTATGAATCAAGTTATGAGACTGGCAATGTAACGTATTTTTTGATTTAGCAACACTGAAGACGTGAAATTTCTCTTTTCAAATTTGAATTCGCTGTACTTATTCGATGATAGGGGGTGGAATTTTCCTTTGGCGCGTTTGATAAGCATGTGTCATTGATTATAAATAATGGTACTGTTGTGAGGATCCTTGCTTCTTGCTCAGACACTGAATTAGATATATTTTTCAGAATGAAGAAAGTTTTTAGATACGATTTTCACGTAGCAAACAACCTTCATTTCGAAGAATCCTTGCACGTTTATTAGTCCAGTCAGATTGGCATTAAATAACGGAAAAGTTCACGGTTCAAAATTCTTTCGTACGATTGTAGTACATTACCTCTTAAACAACATTCAAAATTGAAGTAGAGCATCTGTCAGTTATTTATGCATTTTGAACACGTTTTTCGCTAATAACTTCGTTTTAACTAAATGTAGTAAGAAAAAAAAGTTGCAATAAAAAGTGTAGCTCGTCAGATTTCCAATAAAATAAGTTGTTATACATTTTCCTCACAAATGAATAGGAACGCCGTTAGATGAGTTTGAAAAAAGCGTCTTTTGCATACGACCTGCTATGCCGAATAAACATCTTATGGGTGAAAAAAATTGTACACCTTTTTACAATTTTTAAATCAGTGTTACCAAGTTTGTAGAAGCTTTTGAATATAGTTTACAGAAACATTCCACCAGGCAAAGTACTGCGTAGTAAAAATTTGCTGTATTGATGAAATTTTCCGCGGAGATGTTCAGCTTAGTTCTAGGGAATGCTCATCCGCCATCCAGTGTTTAAAGACGTGTTGCTTCCGAATTTATTTTACACCGTTCCTATCAGTTGTTGAGGAAAATGTGTAGTAATCTTTTTTATCGAAAATTCGATTTCCTACATTTTTCAATTCAACTTTTTTCTATACCTCATTTAGGAACGAAGTCGCTGGTAAAAAAAAAATATTTTGGAATCAGAATTACGGATATTGGGGAACGTTCATTTTGCTCAAATTTTCGAAGTGTAATTTTTTTGTTTCAATTCTGAAGTTCTAACAAAGGTCGAAATTGAAAAAAAATTCCTATGAAAAAGTCGAAAATTGCAAATTTATATAGAATTATCGTATGAAGTGTCTACGCAGAGCTATTTTAACCCACTGAACACGAATCTGAAGTTATTGTTTCTATTAAAGTTGTTGGGTAAATATGAGAGCCTTCCTGGTAAATGTTATTCGAGTTTTTCATGTTTTTAAAAATTCTCAAAACACCTGTAAATAAATGCATATAATCAAAAAATTAAGCCCCTTTTAGGCGGAGATAGGACAGCCATGGAAGGGATGATTCAGTGCTTTCGTCTTATTATTTAAAACAAAAAAAAAGCGATGTGTAGGGTTTTTTGTTGATTTTTTTGCTTTCAATCCTTCTGTTCATGTATGAATAGAGAATTTATTGTTGGAAAATCAGGAAGTATTACAAAAATTTTGTAAAATATCTGAAATGAAAGGTCAAAAAACTAGTATTTAAGCGCATTTATGAACTAAAAAAAACATTAATTGTTCTGTTTTTATTTCAGCAAAGTATTAATTTTTAGATTTTCGTAAGAACAATTGAAGGAACTTTAGCCCTCCCGTGCTCTCCCTTATCTCTGCGTATGATAGAAGATCTTCTAATACTCTCTTTTTTCATTTATGGTGATTTCGTTGAATTTCAAGTTGATTTTGATGGAAAAAAATTTAAAAATACCCTCAATTTTTGTGGTCTTTTTGCAATATTCGTCATGATCTACCACTCAAAATGCAAAAAAAGTATTTTGGGAGTAAGTGTCCACGAGATACACATTTGAGAAGAGAAAATTTTATGATGAATGTTTAAATTCCTTCTGCTCATTTCTCCCCATTTATTATTACCTATTTTTTTTTTAATTTGGTATATAACCTCTTTTTCTCCCTACACATTAGGATTTATTTCAATTTCATAGCCTAAGCACACCTTTATGATTTATTAGTGAGAAGAGTACGAGTTTTTTCGCGACAACAGCGGAACGGGGTCTTTGCGTTCGAAAATCGGAGAGGGGCTCTTAACAATGGCCTATGACAATTTTCAAAATCTGAATACAGGGGCAAATCAGTTATTGTAACAGCCGTAGGTAGAGGTACCGCCCTGTATCGCCGTATTTATTACGTAATTCACACACTTCGTGTTTGCAATATAGGAAATTTCAATCGTGCCAAGATATTACTGCCAATTACGGTACGAGAACAGACTCGATGATGGCAAAATAGAATCCTTTTTGTGGTGCATATTATTTTAATATGTATCATTTCATTCGTGTTGTTCAAAAGTACAGATTTTCTTTCGCATTGAAAGAAGAGATGCATTAGGTTATTATGTAGAAGATGCGGAGAAATTATGCTCGGTAATTATGTGATATTTCGTTATTCGCGTATCGTCAACATTTTTTTTATGGAGTGGAAAAATCCCGAAGAATACTTACAAAGTTACAACAAACGGTAGATTTTCGCGTATTCTTTGAAGCGTAACTAATTAGCGATTATTATACAATGCAGCAGATTTTTCCGACTACTTTTTGGAAATGTTGGAAAAGATGGTATTATGGTTGATAATGCGACCTAAATGCGCTTTACTATTCATTTAGTCTAGTGCTATGGTATCTGACTACTTGCACATGTTTATTATGTACGCGGGTTAGTGCGGCTAATTTTATGAAACCGAGTGAAAAGAATGCGCTTATTAGATGTAATGTACTTATATATATGTAGGTAGCTAGGTACTTTGCTACTTGCGTATTCTACATACTTATGTGCGAAGTGAATGCTACGTGGCATAGTGTGCACGGTGCACGGTGCACGCGTGCAGGCAGAGTTGCTTTCTTGTCATTGTTTCTTTTTTGCTAGCTCGATTTGTGCTCGTGGTGAAATTCTTTTATTCAATTTGTTTTCGCGTTGCGGAATGTACAGCACACGTTTGAATTAGGTCGCGTGTGTACTTGGGTACGTACAGTGCTATAGTATGTGTGATGTGTGTAGGCGATATTGGTGTATCATGGACCCCTAATAATTTGTTTTTCGCTTCCAGCAATCTACAAAGTCCAAGGAAACGATTCACGAAAATAGTCGCCAAATCTACCTCAATTTTTTTCACAACATTTTCCCTCCGCCTCCTAGGAATTTTTTTGAAAAATCAAATATGCCGGAAAATTTACCAACTCGAATGTAGTACTGCTATGAGCACTGCACTTGACGTACTATGGAGAAAAAAAAACATCTTAATGTGTTACTATTTGATTATCATTTTCGTAAAGTAAAGGTGGTCTGCGAATTGTACATTTATGGAATGAAAAAAGAAAGCAGCATACAGTTTTTTCTTCAACGGTGGTGGGGGGGGGGGGTACAGGTAGATATTGGAGTGATAAGCTGAATCTCCATAACCAATTTCAACTTTCTAGCTCGATTTGAAGAGGAGATGTACGTGCTACAAAGCTAAAAAATTAGCAAATTCGACTAAAGGACTATATTTTTGGAGCTGTGAGAAGGTACGATGGCAGCAAAAAGTTCAAACCGCACTAAAAAGCATATCCAGAACCCTTACTAAATTTACATACTAAATTTCAACCTTCTAGCTCAATGGGGAGGGAGGATATGCGTTGAAAAGTAATTTTTGTAAGTCAGAAAAGGAACCCCTCTCCTATTTTTCCTGCTAATTGATCTAAGAGGTTGATTTTTGAATATGGTACATAAATTAAGATTCTCCATCGATTGCCTCGTACACGAATAATTTTCACGATGCTTATCTCTCAACAACAACACACCCCCCCCCCCAAATTTAGACATACAGAGCCTTCCGATTAAAGGATTTTCTATTATCCAATTTTTTTTTAAATCCGATTTAATCGTATTTTTCGTACTTGACTATTGAAAAAGGATTGTGAACGATTAGAAACCGATTGTCTTAATATGGCGCCATCGATTATGTTGAATTATGAAAACGATATAAATGTTTTATAGATATTTAGTTCTCTATCAAAGGTACATTATTTCTTTGAAAAAAATATGACTTCGGTTTAACCGATTTTTTTCTGGTCCCTATTAACTCGTTTAATCCGGAGACTACTGTACCTGAATTTTCGGTCAAAATCATCCTGAGCCTATTGACCGAATTTGAACGATTTTAGTCCGTATTGAGCCGAGTAAATGATTTTAGTGTTCGAGGAAAAAAACGAAAATATATATCTGATATCGCCAAAAATGGTCCTTACGGGCAAACCCGGATTTAAGGGAGCCTGGGGAGCTGCAGCTCCGGTTTCTGCTGTAAGCGAATATTTATTTCAAAGAACACTGTGCATTTCTGTTTTCAAAACGTTGATTTCTAACATTTTATCTCATGTTAAACGAAAGCCTAACGTACTACTTAGTGGACGAAGAATGGTTTTTATTTTGAAGGTTAAAAATAAATATTAACGATTGAAATTTCGAAAAAAGAAGTACCCAGTGTTCTTCAAAATTTCATCCTCTATCTCTTGTTTCAAATTTCAACTCGATCGGTCAACTTTTCGAGGAGAAATATTGTTTTTTCTAAATGTAAACAAAGAAATTCAGCCATTTTACAAAAGTTGCAATAAAATGTTATCGAAACGCGGTACGAATCTGAAAATTGTTTGCGAATTAATGTAATTAATCAGAATTGATTGTACCATTTACCTTATTTGTCAAAGAAAATGTTGTTGTCCAATTAGGCTACTCCGCAACCACTAGAGCAGGCACTTACCCAATTTCTATGTTTGATCGTTAACATGACTGAAAACTTCGTTCAAATCAGTCAGTGTGAAATTGATGGTATTTATGAACAGAAAATTCCGCTGAAACCTCAACACTCTTAGCATCCAATCTATTCAGAGGATGTATAAATTTGCCAAATTTTTCCAAGGAGACATTTCGTGGCCATTAACCTTTAAACAGTACTCTGAAAATTTATCATATTTCGGCACACTGGGTTAAATTTCACCCGACGCGCGTACGTCACCAAAACTTCATTTCCCGTCATCGAGCAACCTCTTAAAGAGGTTGAGAAACTGAAGACAACCTTATGCAAGAGAGTGACAAGGTACAACGAAGAAACGGGGTTGCTTATCTTGAAATTTAAAAGGGCCTTAAATAAGTAAAATTTAATAAACATTTTTCAATTATTTATTAACAAATTTTTTTGAGGGGAAAAATTTGATAGTACCAATGAAGATCACGTGATTATGAGCAAAACTAGTCATATTACACTTTTTGCCTACCTGTCATTTTGTATGGACTAAACGCGGTTCAACATTTTTTTTTAAATTTAATTTTTCGTAGAATAAAATTTTTATCGCTGTTCCTTCTGGAATGAAAGGTATGCCAAAAGTGTATACCGCTTGTATTGCATATCACCGTTTGGTCTTACCTTTATAGCACTACCAAATTATTCAGAAAATAAAATTTTTAGAATGCAAAGAGAAAGTTTCCTTTTTTTAATTATTTATTTATAACACCTTTATATTTCAAGATAGGCACCATGTTCATTTGAGATTTTTTGTTGCTATTGGTCAATTCTTGTAGAGTACTTATGATCACACTCGTGACAGAACATTTTTCAAGGCAATAATTAAGCAGAAAATTTTTAAATTCACATTGGAATACATTTCATCTCACGAGGTTGGATTAATATATACCACCACCCCCCCAACCTTCCTCATTAAACATTTATTGATCGAATGAATTCAACTAGTTTTATTCCTTACAGTTCTTAATTATGTGCCTATAAAGAGGTATGCAGTGTAGGTTGTGCACTGGGGTGAAATTTACTCTAGTGTGTCATTTATAAGGATTAAAACTAAATTTATCTTCTAAAAATTTTTGTCCACAATCTTATCACTAAAATTATCTTTGATGATGAGGAGAAATAAACAGAATTTAAGTTGAAAATTGTAAAATGATTGTAGTTGATATTTGTTATGGTTTCTCGCAACTTTGTGAAAAAATCCATGCATTTCTGAACATTGTCCGGTTATTTGTTTTGGAAAATATTCGAATAAATTCATTTTTATGTCAACGTTTTGAATTCTATGTGCCTACTAAACGAATGGAAAATCTGGGGGGGGGGGGGGGGGGGAAGGTGAAAACCGAGAGTTTCGTAGCTATTATCAACTCCGGGCTTCACATATTCTTAAATCCCAGACCGGCTAATATGTTTCTAGAATACCAAAATGGATTTTGTTGGTACTTACTCTTTCCTTTTTGGTTGTAGGTCGATGGACCGTATAGTCGGGGTTTCATCGATAAACCGACAAAATTAACCTAAGAAATCAGGGTGAAAATTTATGTTCTAAGTTCCACAAAGCGGGGAAGTTCATGGTACCTTACCGGTTGGTCTTTTGTAGTGTAGAAAAATTCCGTCATATTTTTTTCAAGGGGTTAAATAATGATAAGGTATGCACAATTGTATTTTTATTTTTTACCCATTCTATGAATATTTCAAAAAATTTCCAAACGTCAGACATCAATTTCACTAAATTTTCCAAAGATTCTCGTGAAATTGCAGTTACATTAATTTTAGGAACGAGACGAAGAAAAATTCCAATTTTCGAACCAAATGAAGGAAAAATTTTTCTCAAATTTTGTGCGCAGAATCTTTTGAAAATCTCTTGAACGCCATATTCATTGAAATTTTCGCCATAATTATACGCCTCTTCGTCTTACGCTACTGAATTTGTGCATTAATTAATCAGAGCTTTGCGAGAAGTAGGGACAACCTGCTAACCATTGATGTGTCTATGTAATGTGTACCTATCTTCAGGATGAGTTGTATGCGTTACAATATGTGCGGGTCGCGTGCGAAGTAATGTGGTTTTGTGGCCTCAAAAGGTTACAGTATGTTTAGAAACACGTAAGTATTTTTAAATTTCGTATGCGGTATGGTCGTTATTGGTCTATTGAGTATGTATAGGATTATGTGTACCTGTACAAGTGTACACGTATGTTTGTGAGCACATCATTTCAATCATCGCAGGTTGGCTCATAATCTTAAACACTCGGTTGTTGTTGTTATTGACCGGTTTTGTTGCTGTCGAGTTTTACGAGAGAAACATGAAATTTTACTGTATCGACTATTCGAGGCTTTTGTGCTAAATGAAGAAATGTTATGATTATGAATAAGCGATGTGGGTAAACTTGAAAATTATTTTCGGGGTGTTTTTTGTGATTACGGCCGGCAAGAGAAGGAAAACTCCCACTCCTGATTTTCATCTTTACATATTGAGCTCACTGAAATGATGTTAGAGTAAGCTGTTGAAAGACAAATTGCCCTTCTAGTTGGTAGGAGGATCGTAATTTGGTGACGGAAAATTATTCGTGAATAAGGGCAACTATTTTCTCAAATTTGCAAATCTCTGTTGACATTACCAAATTGGTTTCCGAACCGAAAGTTTCAATATTTTGCCCTCTTTCCGCCCGAACTTTTGAGGCGAAGGTACTGTATGTCCAATTAACGGCAATCTTATTTCGGAGGTATTTTTTGACGCTTTAATGTCGAGTTAGGAAATTGAAAATAGGTCTTTTTAATTGAGAAAAACTATAAAAAAATCACATGGCACAACGATAATTGTCCCAAAATTGATAATTTTTTGATAAATCACATCAAAAACACACCTATATTTGTTTGGCATTGCTCTTTTGGGATCGGCGCACCTAATGAACACCAATTAGGATGCCTTTTAGCGCCAAGCATAATATTATAAAATGTTTTTCATGTTGAGGTCGAATTTTTTTTACGCTTAAAATCTAATGAAATGAAGTTTTGATATCAAATTTATGTAACATTTGTTAAACATGTGAAAATAGCAGGCATTATACCGTGTCTTCACCATGAAAAAAAAACATGGTTAGCGTTATCAGAACACCTCATCCACATTAACATTTTACCATAAAGCGTTAATTATCACAGTGATGCGACGTACCGGAATTCACAATATCAATTTCGTGAGGTAAAGCTAATTTTTACGTATATATTTTGGCTGGTAAAAAAGACGCAAATTTTCAATCATTAATGTAACATCAAAGAGTTGCAATATTTTACGGATATAACAGGCCTATGCTTGTATGACAAGTGTTTTGGCGTCAACTTAAATGGCCACGTTTACCATTATTCGTATACGTGTTGACAAACAGGTACTTGGCTTTATTAGGTACCAGGCATTAATTGAGCAACGGTACTCAGTCTCGTAGCCAGCCTTCATTTGTAGGGCATGCTCGCTGGTTTCTAGGAGATACTCTGAAAATGACGTAGTCAGGAACATGGGGAGGGGGAGGTCGGCCTTTTTTCTAGCAATATATTTTTGCGCAAGCAAAGAATCTGAAGGGATCAACAAGCAATAACAAAAAGCAATTTTTCAAGCGCAAGGATACATTTCAATTGTGACTGTTTTGAAAATGTAATGAAATTCTGAGTCTGAAGGGTGTGAAAATGAGCACTGTAGCGCATTCTAAGCTCTATTTAGCAAAATTACATTTTTTCTGTTTTTTATTATGCGTTAAAATCGTTTCGGGGTGCCCCCCCCCCAAATCTTTCTACTTTTACACCAAGGGTAATGAGAAAGTACATCAAGAGTGAAGAGCCAAAAAAAGGCATAATTTTCGGAATTCATTTTACTTCAGTATTTTTGGATTAAGTTGCATCGAAGAAGGTAGAAATGTAATGCACGAAATCGTGGTATTTTCGATTGAAAATTTTCTAAAGTAACATTATCGGCTATTCGAAGGCACATTAATCTTCCATAGATGTTTGTGTTCAAATAATAGCCTAAAGTAATATTCTCCTTTGACGGTCGCTGTCGAGCGATCATTATGCTCTGTCAGCAATACCCAACGAGAAGACATTTTTTATGAAATGACAGTGATGAACGTAATGGTTCCTTTACTTACAGTAGTATAATTTCTGTCTAGAAATGTGTACCATGCATTCATTCATCACCGATTGAATAATTTTTAAAGCTCGATATAAAGATTTTCAAGAAGTAGTTTGATGTCGAGATTTTCGTGTGTTGATTATGGCGAATTTCTCCTCAGCTGAACGTTTTGTTTATGGTGATTTCCTAGTTCATGATAAGTAAAATAAAATAAAGATTTTTTTGTGAACTGTTGGTGTTTGAATAATCTTTTATTTCACGCGAGGACCGAATCAGTATTTTGAAAAGTGAGGACACTGATTGATTTTGAATGGTGTTGATTTAAAATTCAATTTTGTAATTACGTAGATTGTAACTGGCTTATTGAATTTCTCTCAAATTAAAAAAACTACTCACTATATAAAAAATATAATATCTTTTGCTTACAAACGTTCTAGCAAAATAAACAAATTTATACCTTTGATGGATTTTTATTCTTTCAAAATATAAAACAATTAATGTCCTGGCTTCTAACTTACAACAATAAATTTATGAAGTACGATGTCCAAAAATGGACGAGGATTATGAATTTTGAAACACGATCACCTTTGAAAATGACGAGCAGATTTATGAGTTGAATCGCACAAATGCGTGTATTATGTTCAGTCATTTTAGAGGAGGTGAAATGTACATCACTGTAATTTAGGTATTGCATCTGTAGATACTAAGACAGCCTCATAATACGGGTTCGGTGGTATTTGGTTTATACGTAGCACATATGATGGTATTTTATCGTGTGTAATTTTTTTTACCCTATAAGTCTGTTACAAACTACATTAAGTATATATCAGACCCAAAACATGTTAGAAAAACAGGTGTATAACAGCATATGTGCGCTGTAAGTATGTTATGGGACATCCGTCGTTTAGTTATATGTTTTTATTTGGCTTTATGAGATGAAATTTCGTATCTACGAAATTATTCGCTATTTGTTGCACGAAGGCCGGATGCGTAATTGAAGAGACGACAGCAACAACGAGACGTCGATTTGATGGGAATATGAGAATATTGGCATAAGTGTGTGTGTGTGTTTTGTGCTTCTGGAACATTGCGGTAATTTTATACACGTAGTTTGTATATGACATGACGTTTTGACATTTGACGGTACCGTATATTATTAGTGTTGTTTGCGACCAAACGAAATGTCTGAAATCTAAATATGTGTAGCAAGTACATGATATTCTGATGTCGGGTTATTCTAGATGACCATACGATGAGGTACAGAAGGGTAGTTGTAATAGGATCCAAAGGCCAAAAAGGACGTTTAAATTGAAATGACAGTTGCACGCAATAAGGTCTAATCTATGTATATAAATGGATATTTATCGATGATATGTAGGGTCAAGTGTTATTTGTTGCCTGAAATGAATATATTTTGAAAGTATATGTCACCTAACATAGCACATAAAATCTCACGTATGAAATTAAATTGGCTGTTGTAGTGTTCTCGTGTAAATTATTAAAAAAAAAAAAAAGTCATCCCGAATTCAAATATGAGTCTAATTTTACGTAATTTTATTGAAATACGTAATCATCGGTTATGATTATGTTCACTTTGAAGAAGAGTTGCAAAAGTAGACTTCTTTATGCGAGAGACAGAAGTGTATCCAAGAGTGTTGATTTGTGTAGGAAAAAAAAACATGTGTACGTATACTCAGTACATAACTACATGCTACATACGAATATCCTTGTCATTATTTACGATCATGCGTCGAAAAGGAAGTCGCTGGTTGGGCTCAAAGTTGGTAGTTACTGGTTTAGTGTATGTAGAATATTATAGAATAGTTTCACACATGAAGTGGGCCACATCCGCTAGTTTTTTTTTCATTTACTAACAACTGGCAAGCCACGTTTGTTTTGATGTAAATGAAAGCAAAAAATATATTCGGATATTTTTTCTTTCTTTCCAGCGTATTTATCATTTTTGGCCAAATTTCTTATTTGCTCGCAAATTATACGTGCAGTAGAACCTATAAAATCCTTCTGATCAAATGGAGGAGTTTTTTTATGTTCCAAAAATTTGTTAGAACATATGTGCATTTTTAAAGTTGAAAATTTGAAAAATATCATGACATGAAATCACGACCGTATCAATGGTTGTATTCGAACTGCCAAAAAGTGTAAATAATAATAGAATAATGTTCAAAAAGTAATCCAGATAATCGAATAGCCTAAAAAATTGATAAAAATTAATTGCAAAACGATCTAGGCATAAAACTTGAAGAATATGAAAATATGTGATTACAAAATTTCAAACGTCCCCTTTTAAGGTCTGAAAAGTAAATTCTATCTTTAGAATCTAGCATCCTTCGTTGGCATTGAGAAATTATAGTCTGGCATTTTCATTAAAGTTTAGCTTCCTACTTTTCTGCAAATTTTGTAACTTTCGTACAGACAACTAAAAAGAACATAGAAATTTACTCCAATAGAAGTATGAAACGTGAAATAAAATTATATATCACAAATATTAGTCCATATTTTTGTTCGATCCTAGGTTCTCAGTACCTTTGAGGAGCCTAAAAATAGCGAAATATAAGTAGCGTTCGAATTTAACATTCAATTGGTATACAAAGTCAGTCATCAATATTTCATTTAGCATCCAATTTTGAAATAATTTTTATACAGATTTAGCATCTGTTTTAGTATCTTTGGTGTGTTTTTATACCGAGAGTAGAACTTTTTTTTTTTGTAAATTTTGAAAAATTGGCGACGACTTGTGTTCAATAGTTGCCAAATGACTTCAAACTAACAAGGTGAAAATTTTAGCCTTCCAAGTTCAAATTTACTCTTTCCAGTGAAAGCTCAAAGCTAGAAAAATATTAAAACTTACAGAAAATTCACTTTTATTAGAAATGGGTTTCCAATATCTTAATTTTTACTCAAAACGATCTATGTTGACAATTTTTCATCTTTACCCACTTTCTGATGGAAATCAAAAAAACGTTATTTTTCACGATTTTTGAGATATTCTAAAATAATTTGAGAAAAATTCGACTTCGGAGAAATTTTAATTGAAATGAATATAGCATACTCCTATTAATGCGTTGAAGTTATCAGAATTTAATTTTTCCTTCTACTGGTATTTTTGAAAAAATCTAGAGAAAATTGTGTATTTCCAATGAAATGAAGATAGTTAAGAACTTAGAAAAAGTAAAGGAGGACAAAAATCGCTCGAAATGGTTTAAAGAGTTAAAAAAACTGTGTTAGACCAATTTCAATTGAATTTTGCTCCAATTATTTTGTAATATTTTAAAAACTGC
The DNA here is from genome assembly GCA_900060175.1 of Ferrisia virgata. NCBI lineage: Eukaryota > Metazoa > Arthropoda > Insecta > Hemiptera > Pseudococcidae > Ferrisia > Ferrisia virgata. Next base: position 47,371 of record FIZR01029036.1, read on the forward strand.
TAATGACGTTGTCTTTCTTCCAGAAGAGATGAAAATTCATTATTGTTGATTATTTCAGGTAAAAATAACGGTATTAACCCATTTTTAACAATATGTAATTTTTAAAAATTTTTGATATTTTTTTAGCTTTGAGCTTTCACTGTGAAGCGTAAATTTGAACATTTAGGAGCTAAAATTTTTACCCCATTAGTACGAGATCATTTAGCATGTAGCAACTGTTGAGAGTCTTGGTCGTTATCCATTTTTTAAAATTTTCAAAAAACGAACGACTCAAACTTGTACCTTTTGGTTTAGTATGGTCCGATGAAAAATTTTCGTTATTTATGATTTTCATTTCCCTCCACATCTTTCTAAAAATGTTGATGGAACAGCAAACTATCGTTCAATTTGGAATGTTGATGGGGGAGGGGAATGAGCACCGCTATCATTCTAATCACCAAAACCGGTGAAAACGAACTTTTGGAAAATCAGGCTAAAACTCGAATCTAAATTATGAATCACAATGCACCATCATATTTAATTCATTCATTTGATTTAACATTTTTTTTCCTCGATTGAAATTTGTGATTGTGAAGTATGAAATTTCTTTCATCTCGTGTCGTATCAATGAAAATGATTCTACGAATTACCATGTCAGCGAAAGCTTTTCGGTATGATAGAACGTTATAGTGATTATTTGAGAAGTTTTATTTATTGTAGTAATTAAGATTTCAACAGAGCACAATATTCTATCCATATGTAAGCAAATAATTGTGCGATGAATGAAACAGTCTTTCAAAGTATCTTGTTCTACGATAAAAGATTGGGGGAGGCGGGGGAGGGGATGATCAGTACGATGCGGATATTTGAAGTATTTTCTGTTCAAACGATTTGGCAAGGGAATACTATTTTGAAATTCATTCAACGGCTCGTATCTAAATTTATCTTAACAGATCAATTCAGATTTCTAATCAAATAGGATCATTATTTTTTGAAGAGGTTTGATTCATCGTGTCTTTTATCTTTGTTTCGTATCCGTAGGTGTTTCTTATCTTTGAGTCGATACGTTTGAATTATCCGAACACTGTGGTGTGTTCGCTTGTAGGCCTCGAATAATCGGTACACGTAGATACGCTTGGGAATATACTCGTAGTTGGGTGAATACGTGGTGTTTAGGCTGCATAAAGATTAGTATGCGTATGTAATACTTTACGTTGCTGGTGCCTGTACTCGAATAATGAGTAGGTACTAGGTACTAGGTACGTTAGTAGGTACAGTACAGTACAGTACAGTACAGCACAGCACAGTACAGTATAGTATAGGTATGAATAAAATAGGTAGATAAACTCGCTCGGCGATGTTCGAAAATATATGATGGTAAGGAGAAGCGGAGAGAGAATCCAAGATGGAGAGAAGAAAAAAAAATTGATACTTCTTTGTGCGGTGTAGATGTGTTCTTGAACGAATTGCAGGTCTTTGCTCTTTCGCTGTGTACGAGTAGTTTCGCAACGATTACAACGAAGAACGAACGTCGATACGTCCAACGTGATATGGCGGTTTTTTCTTTTCGCTATCCTACTTTACAAGTTGTGGGCGTCTTTTACACGTGTTTGGGAATTTTATTCCAAAAGCAGCTCTGCTTTGCGTAATAATAATGGATCAATGGTATAGAGTTAGCATAGTAGATGGCGGCCATATTCGTTACTCGTGGTTCAGATTATGTGGAATATATGCACAGGCGAAGCTAACAAGTAATTCGTAAAACGGTCGTTTTTTTTTTTCTCTCTCTCTCTCTCTTATATACCAGTCCAGTTGCTGAAACTTTTTAATCGCAGTGCAAGAAGATACCTATTTATGTGGCGAAGTACTACGTAAATGACAATATATTAAGCTGAGAAAGTACATGTAATGAATGATTTTACTATTTGTTCAGATGTTTGTCGATCTGTGTTTGACAAATTACTGAGAAAAAAAGACCTACGTTTCAATGATACAGATGCATTGATTTTGGACAAAATTATCGATCGTGTCCTCCATATTATCGGTTTGTGAGAAAATGACCGAGATTTCGTTACGATCCGTTAAGTATGATTTTGAAGGTGGGGATTCTTGTGCAGTATGATTATAATGTACACGTACGTTGTTTTTGCCTGCTACCAAGGCAATTCGACAAGAGTATTATTATTTGTTACGTACGCTACAAAATAAATGAAATTCGGCTCATTTTATTCAAATATCAGCGTATGATTTTTTCTTTGCTTTTCTGCTCTATCTGCGTGTGGTAAAATTTAACGTTTTATAGACCGAATATTTGGTCATGATTCAGAACGATGTTTTTTTCTTCTCAATGTTTTCGTTTTTGAAAAGTACGAACAAATTATTCTCCTCGTGTAATCGTCGCTTTCATAAATGTCCTTACTGCGAGCGTATCGTGTTTAGTTTACGTGTTCGGTTCGATATGAATATGATATTTTCATCGAGGAGAGCCGAGAAACGCGGCGAAGGCGAAGGTGAGTCATAAGTACTGGCTTACCTTTTACCTTTTGGTCGTTGGCGCGGCATAGCATGGCATAGCATAGGCATAGCATAGGCATAGCATGTTGTAATCTGCGACGCACGCTGGTGCAGAGGTGGCTCACAAGGAAGCGTTCCATATCGATACGTTGATTCGGTGTGTTCAGCTAATACATAAATATACGTAATAACGGTCTATTTCGTAAGGTACCTACTTATTAAAATGAAAAATGATCGTGTTTCGCTCTACAAAGACGAGAATTTTTTGACCAGTGCCGAGGAACAATGCGCTATATGGTGTGTATTTGAGTAAACTGTTGGCAGCTCTGGGTATCGAATTTTTGAACTAATGAGGGAACGGTCAGACGTGTCCATCGCTAATTTGCACAAATGTTTGACCATTATCTAGTATTCCAGGCGCCTTCAGTGTACAACATGATGGCAGAGCGAGATTTTTTTTCCAATAACGTGGAATTCAACTATACTACATTATTGTGATTATTATTTGCTACAAAAAAACTCTGGTAGGTATTTTGCCTATAGACATTATTAAAGGAACAATATGATTTCAAAAATTAGCATAATTTGCAGAATAAAATATCTAAATTTTTGAAGTCGCTTAGCCCCTTCAACAATTGATGTAGCTGAAATATGTACTAATGATTTTTTGCATTAAATAAGTAGTACTACTATTTGGTATAGTTTAATTTCCTAATTTTTGAAAAAAAAAAAAAAAAAAAAAAAAAAAAAAATCCTAATTTTTGAAAAAAAAAAAAAAAAAAAAAAAACAAAAATAGCTCCGACACCGTGGCAAGCTGCGAGAGCAGATAGGTAGTATGGGCATATAACCTTTTTTGCTCGAATAGTATTGAGGTTATCTGCTGGTAAGATATTGTGAAACCAAACAGAATCACCCTAAACCTGTACACACGTACCATATTTTTTGGGAGGAGGGTGGAGCTAGCTTTTGCGTAAGAGTTGCCAACATGAAAAAAAACGCCATAAGTAGAAACTTTGCTTTTTTATTCATTTTGAAGAATAATATGGGGTCTAGGTAAGGACCGATGAAATAAGTAAAAATGGTCATATGAACAAGTTGTCTGGCACAAAATTTGAAGGGACAGTGATTTAAAAAAAATAAAAAATTTGTAAAAATACTTTTGATGATTACGGATTCTTGGGTAACTCTTCAAGATGAGCTAAAATTGTCCTTTAAGACAATAAAGTATCTTCAAAATTGAAGGCGTTGTGTGTCGTGAAAGTTTCACTAGCCCTAACTGATGAATTTTATTCCAGTTTTTTTAAATCTTAAATTGAAATATGTATTTTATTTGTACTATTAATAACATCGAATAAAAAGGAAACTGTAATCCGCATTTCATGCAGTCCTTCTAATTTTGAAGATGAGCAATTTTTGTGAAGAACAATTTTTGTTCACCTTAAAGAGACGTCCAAGAATCTCTGATCATAAAAAATTTTTTAATTTTTTTGAATCATCGGTGTTTCTGAAAACGCAGTTTTCGATAATTAAAAATGGAATTTTTCCAAAATTTTCGTTCTTGCTTCCCGCGTTAACATGATTTTTTCGCATAGTATCAAATTATGAAATTTGTGAACCCTGAAAATTGGAATTCAGCTCTCAACCCCCCCCCCCTCCCTGCCCCGACCATACCTGCTCATGGGTAACTTTTTATATTATCTTTTTTTAGATCTTTGACCTAAGGGAGGGAAGTTTTTGCGGGTTAAAATCTCTCTCATCATACAAAAAGTGAGCTTTCGCAGAAAATTAGGTTATCAAGTTTGAAAAATTACGTTAGTTATTTAAATATTTCCAAAATTACAGTTTTTGATGATTAAAAATATTTTTCCAAAATTTTCACCCTCACTGTGTTCAGGCAAATTTATTTTTAAACAAAGGATTACTACTAGAGTAATTATTTTCCAAAAAGATGTGCCCCCCCTCCCATCTTCCTCATCAAAAATTGTCAGATGGAATCGGTTTTATGGTCCACGTTTGGCCCACTCACAAAAAATTCCTGCTTACGCCACTGATGATGGGCTATCATTATACAGATAGGCGATGCACTCTTCTGATCGTTCCTTCGTAAGCCTATCATGATTTTTAGTTAAGCTTGTATTTTGTGTTCGTTTGCTCGTTCATGTTGAATTTTACAATCAAAATTCTAATCGTTTGCGAATTGATTTTGGATCGCTTGAAGAGCTCAACTTTTTTCCATGATATGAGGTTACTTTGAACAAAGAGAATTCGTATAATGAAAGCTTGGTGTTTACGTGCATAGATTTCAACTGTCAGAATGATAAATTGGTCAAAGTACATTATTACCTTATGCCTCGATCTTATTTATCGTTAAAGTTCAGTTATATTGCGACGAGTCTTTATCAGTCGATATATTATGTGATTGTGTTTGTATAGAGTTGATGTCTATTTGGACGACGGGACCACGAATAGTGCAGCTTTGCCTGTCGTGAAATAGTTAATTTTTTTCAATAACGTAGAAAAGCAAATTATTTCCATTTTTTATGATGAAGATCGAAGTTTTCAACTGTTGCTTGTTCGTAGTAGATCTTCTTGTCTTATTTAAAGTGTGTATTTTTCGATTTCCATTCATCACTTTTGTTTCAAAATCTAATTTCAATTTTTACCCTTAAATGTTTTGTTCGTCTTTTATTATTTTTTTCATACCGTAATACGGAAATGTAGCAAAATGAAAATATTGAGAAAGACCGTGAGAAGTGAGAATTCCAGCTATGTTGCGAATCCCTGTTTTTGTCGCACTCATTTGTGAATTTCCTGCATGATTGTTTTGCGTAATTTTTCCCAATTTATTTGGGAACGATTTTCTATTCCATTCTCCCTGTTCTGTACACCAATTAGATTGTAGGATTTTAGAAGCGTAGTGTTGTAGTAAATGCGAGACGTTTTTCATATTTCAGTTTCGTTTGTTGACCGTTTTGTTGTATATGTGTTTACAGGCCGAGCGAAGAAATTACCACCTTCGATAGATCTAGTCATTTTTACGAACGTCGAGATGGTACTGAGAATTATGTTAGAAGACCTCCATCAGCTTACCACGTAGTTAGTCCTTCCGATTCATTAAGAGGTAGAATTCGCGAAAGGGATAGGTCGTACAGAAACGGCCCTCCGCATTACACTCCGATTTTAGATAGGTGAGTGTGTTTAAAAATACACAAGGCGTACTACGGCTTACGCGTATTTTTCGGATGTCGCTTAGTGATTGTTTAGTATTTCGAGCAGTAGACTTGTTTCTCGAGTACGGTTGCTATATTGAAAAAAAAAAAAACTAAAACGAATACCTTTTTATTTTCGCGTATCTATCTATCCACGTACCTACCTACCTACCTATCTACCTACCTACCTACCTACCTACCTGTCATTTGTTCGTTATGTAAGTTACGAGTTATGTGATGCAGTATTAGGATCATTATATGACTGAAGTGTAATCCATTCGAATACCTTTTTTTTTGTAGTTCTATTCCCTTTCCACACAGTATTTTGTTTTTTTTTCCAAATAAGTATCCGAATGAATGGACTAAATTTGAATATTTTTTTGTCTGTTTTTTATAGCGTTGTGGCGAGAACTCCTTCCACTCATCATAGAACGGTAACAACGACCAGTTGGAATTCTTATGAAGGCACCAATTGCTCGAGGTATTCGTCATCTGTTGTAAGCACGCCGGAAATTTTATCTTACCAAGAAGAGCGAAGGGAAAGCACTCCGGTCATCATCGTGCATAAGAAACATCCAAAATCACGGTAATTTTTATCATTTTTTCAAACGATTAAATTTATTTTTGATTATCTACGAACTTGAGTCTGAAAATTCACGTATTTTGAGCGACAGAAATAATGTTTTTTCTTTCTTTTAAAAAATAACTGCATTGTACGATCGTATCAGTAAGCTCTCAATTTTTGTATTCATCGGGAGCTAAAGTACTTGATGCTAAAGCAATAGCCTGAAATTGCAACGCGCTTCTAACGATTTATACTTAAAGTGTTACTTGAACAGGTTCACACGTGCGCTTTAGTGTTTTTTTTTTTTGTTCTGAAAGTCATTTGCTAAAATTTTGATAATGGATTGTATGTATCTAAGGTAACTTAAGAACACAAATTAATTTTTTTATTGATTAAATGCATTGTACGATCATGTTAATGAAAGCTCACGATTTTCATGTGTATCGAGAGCTAGAGTACTAGATGCTAAAATAATGACCTGAAATTGCAACGCGCTTTCAACGATCTATACTTGAAGTGTTACTTAAACAGGCGTACACGTATTTTATGTTAATATAAGTCTATGTGTTTAGTTACGAAAGCCAATGGGGACGTTATCCTGTTGTTTGTTGAGATGAGAGTTACATGGCTGAAGAAAAATGATCTAATTAATCATCAATGCGCCTGCACCATGTACCGGACGGTCTAATGAGCTTAGACGCTTTTTTTCTATACATTTTGGAGATTTTTATGCCTCAAAAACGACAAATTAGTAATTGTCGAATTTCAAAATTCTCTTGGTAAAGCTTAGAACGTTGGTAGTGCTGAGGTGAAAGATTTCTAAACCGAATTTCATCGTGAAAATTGATAATTTTGAAGCAAATTTTACTTTCAACGATTTTTTTGGTTCTAAATTTATTGAATTTATCGAAAATTCATAATCTGCTTAATCTAAAATTTCATTAGCAATACGATTTTTCCACCTATAAACCTGTGCGTTGCGTAGCCTATAATTTTGTTGTAATGATTTTTCTAATGTAGGATGTTTTGCTTGAGTTGAATTTTCATATTTTATCTGGTAAAAATTAGCAGATAAATAATTGATTATTTGCTGAAAATCGAGTGTTTAAATTGCACTGTGGTGATGAGGAGATGGTTGATTTTTAGTTCAATGATCAGGATGATTTTACAACATAGACTATGATCGATGTATTCGTTTTAAAAGATACTAAAAAGAACGAAAATGCGAAGCAAGATAAATACATCAATCTAAATCGTATAATCAATTTATCAACGCTTACTGCATTTGTGTACAACGTATTTTGTTTTCTTTTTTAGGAGAAAATGTAGAGTCATGCGAAGGCGCGGATCGAACGGTAGCGAAAGCGTATCCAATAATTCCGATTCAAGCAGATCTCGATCTCATTCTAGTAGCAGTTCAAGTCATTCTCGTAGTTCTTCTTCTAGTTCAGATTCTTCAAGCGCAGCAATTTCCGAAAGATCTTGTTCTACGCACAGGTACGTGTGTGCATGTTTTTGAAAATATACAGGCATTTGACGGAAGTTTTATCATTCCAGTGTAAAGTTTGAGTGAAAGTTTCGTAGCTTACAAATTATTTCAAGCCCGAGTTGTTTGATGAAATAGATTCGAGCGACAATCGATCGGTTATTTTGTACATAAGTAGTTTTTTTAATTGTTTATTTTTGAACAGAATCGTAAAAAATTGATATATGTTTCTTCAATTGAAATGGATGGACGTATAGCTTATTTAAATTTTTTCAAAGAATTAACGCACATAATACATTTTATTATTTATTGCATCTTTATGCGATCATTATTCTGTATATTATGAATTTCAATTGAGTAGGAAAAATTTAACGAGGAGAAAAAATGTTGAATGACAGATCGAACCTTACTGTTCTTTTCAGGAATGAATATTGAATAATCGTCGATGCGTGAAAACCACATCATTATCAAAGCGTTGATTTTTATGTATTTTTTGTGTGTGTTTTTTTTCAGTCATCATGGTAGTCTTAAAAGTACTGTCACTGTTCATTCCACTATCTCTACGCCGTTAACAAATTGTAGTCCTGTTGTGCACACCGATGACAGGAGACCTCTTGCGATTTGTGTCAGAAATTTACCAGCACGTTCTAGTGGTAAGATTAGGCTCGTTTTGCTTCTATGACTTAATTTGATCATCGTAATTTTAATATTGAAAACGATAGAAATTCATGGCAGGCAGCATTATCATTAAAATGTGAATCGAAGCTCCTGTGTGTGTGTGAAGGGGTAGTAAAATATTCTCACGGTATTCTCTGCCTGTCGTAACAGGCGACTAAAACAGAAATTAGGGGTAACTTTTCACCCCGCTGCGCTGGTTCAAAATAATTTCCGCAGACGAACTCAGCTTACATCATGAAGAAGTGAAGCTTTTCTTCCAATACAGACCACACCAGCAAATACAGCATCCGATTCATGAACTGGCTACCGATGAAAAACTTGCGAACTTGCAGTGGTCACCTTTACAAGAATCTACTGATATGAGTGTAATGAATCTAAGCGTACCTTAAATGCGACAAAGGCATCAAGAATTTTCTATTACGTTAATCGGATAAAGATTGCGTCGATAATAAATAAAATAAGCGTCTGAAAATATCTGAAAAATATATCATTGTGGATAAGGACTAGAAAATACTACGATTACTGATTCTTGAAACGGGTGAAACACGATAGAATATGAGCAGCGAATTTACGTCAACCAAAGAAGTCTTCGTCTTTATGTGGGGTAATAATGCTCACAGATGTGTGGCATTAATAGCAGATGGAAGATGATAAACATTTCGTCCTTGTAACAAGCGACGATTCCCTAGTATTACCTTGATGCTACTCATGGTAAACTCGAAAACAACTTGAGCGTCCTTGACGTACGGGTTAATATTATTTGTAGCTTTGGAAAGAATTCCAAAATTTTTAAAAATCGGTCCTCCTTAATGCGTATTACCACAGTTTTCAAACATATGTATTTTTTCTTGCAACAAAAAATATATGAAACCCAGTATTACTTTAACGCAACTAAAAGGTTAGCAGTTTTTCAAGGCAAATTAAGAAAAATTTTTCATTTTATGTGTTCCAGATTCCAGCTTGAAAGATGGATTGTACCACGAATATAAGAAACATGGAAAAGTAACATCTGTAAAAGTCTTAGGCCAGGGTGCGAATCGATATGCCATCGTTTGTTTTAAAAAAGCAGACGACGTGGAAAAAGCGTTGCAAGTTTCGCACGATAAAATGTTTTTTGGTTCTAAAATCGAAGTCACCATATATCATGGATATGATGTCGAAGATAATGATTTCAGGTAAATTTTATTCTATTTGTAACGAAACATCGCATCGGTTTCTTGATGGATTTAAAGTATATTTGAAGTTTTACAAAAAAAAAATAGTATTTCGAAAATGATAAATTTTAAAAGTACTGAAAAATGTATTTCGCAGATGAAACAAGTGTAACATTTTTGTGATAGACATTTTATTGATACCTTGAACCCTGAGTTGTAAATGATGCTTACCGATGAGATATCGATGAGCTATTGATTTATCAATGATATTTTTTTCCATTTTATCCACAAGGATCGTTATAGTGTATGAATTTCTCTGTAATTTCTTACGGTCATGCAGAGCAATTCTACTGTCCATGAACGCAAATTCTGCTTAATGATAATTGTGAACTGTGATAAGAAAACCAAGTTAAGATCCAAAAGTCAAATTTTACAGGGTAACTATTCAAAATTTCGAGAAGTTACTGTTTTTCCATAAAAAAATTCCTGTATCGGGAAAAATTTTGCATTAAACAGTACTAAATTTTCTACTACATTTTTTTATTTTGATGAAACAGTGTTGCCACTTACCACCACAAACACTAAAAGAATGCAAAATGAGTAGAATTTTCCACATTTTTTGGTTCATTTTTTGAACAAAAACGCCGTAAATCTGCCAAAAATAGTTGAAATCAAGCTGAAATTGAAAACTACAAAAAAAAAAAAAATGAATCACTTTTTTCCTGATTTGTCAATTTTTTCTGGTCTGCGCACTCGAAATGAATAGTTCGTCAACTTTTTAATTGTAGTGCGGTTTTTCACTATTACACTTTCTCTATATAACTCAATACATTTTGCCCCTATTTCAGCTTTGTTTATATGTTAGTTCCGAAGGTGTTACAGCCTCAATTGTTAAACCTTCTTTATGATCATCGGCCGAAATTCGATTTCCCTTCTTTATAGCCCTCTCGAATTTCATTAGTGTTGAAAAAAGGGCATGAAAAATATTCGTTATTCATCTTCAATCATTCCTAATAGATTTTAATTTATGTAATTTGATTTTATATTTTACAGACCTATCGAAGCAGAGTTGGATGAGTACCATCCAAAAGCAACGCGAACGTTATTTATAGGAAATCTTGAAAAAGATGTAACTGTTAATGATCTCCGTAATACGTTTCAAAAATTTGGCGAAATTATTGTAAGTTTATCAATTTTTACTCTTATCACTCAGTATTAGTTGTAATATTGGGGGGGGGGGGGTGTTAAAGAAGAAACACGATGGAAATTCAATGTTTTTACGTACATTCAGATGATTATAAAATTATTTAGAATATATAAAAAAACAAAAAATTTGGAATGTAATTTTTTACTTAAATTTGTAGTTCTATGTACAGTATCAATTTGAATGAAAATTTTTGGCGTAATTTCTCATTCTAAGGTCTTGAAAAAGAAATCATTGAGGTCATTTTGAACCTACATGAGTATAGTATGGGGTTTAGAATTATTATATAATTTATATTCGAATAGATACAATGAACATATGTAATCTTTATTACACTATTGAATTCGTATAATAGATTTTTCAACTTTTTTGGTTTTATTTTTATTACAGGATATTGATATAAAGAAACAAGGTGTTACATGTTACGCATTTTGCCAATACTGTGATATTAGTAGTGTAGTTAAGGCTATGCATGCGATGGATGGAGAATATTTAGGAAACAACAAAATTAATTTGGGGTATGGGAAATCGCTAGCAACCAATTGTTTATGGGTGGCAGGCGTTGCAGGTATGTATTGTGCTTTTTCCGTGCAAATGTTACAGTTCGTCTGAATGTAACCCGTGTAATTTTTCTCTTTTTAGACTGTGTTACCGAAAAACAATTAATTGGGTCTTTCAGCCAGTTTGGTCTTGTGACGCATGTACATATAGACAGATCTCAAGGAAAAGCTTTAGTGTTTTTTGATCAAGTAAATATCGAATGTTGTTTTTTCAATCGATTTAGTCGTTCGGGGAGTGTTAACTAAATTTCTTGTGTTGTACAGGTAACCCATGCACAAGCAGCATTAAGTCAAATGAGAGGTTATGTGCTTAAAAATAGAAGATTAATGGCAGATTATGCTTCTCGAGAATGCCAGGATAATTTTTACGATACTTATGATAAATCAAAATCCCTTATATCAGCGTACGAAAATAAGTAAGCATAGTTTTAACTGAATAAGGGAAGATTCGCCATGATTCTCGTCCCCATGACGAACTGATGTTAACGGGTATTTTTTTTTTTTTTTTTTTTTCTTTAGCTGCCAAGATTCTCCTCGAAGTACGGGTAGTACGCGTGGCCTAGATACACCGGTGTCTTCGACGAGTAGCAATGGCGGTGGTGGTAGTTGTAATATAACGAGTAAAACGATATTAAATACGAGTAGCAGTAATACGAGCAGCGACAAATTACACTCTCGATACCAACATACAACACCAACATTACGTACCACTCCTACTCATCAACCAGTTCAGCAAACGCCGTCCAGTAATAGTGCTTCTCCTATTGTTAATAATACTCCATCACCGTCACCGTCAACATCTTCTAGATCAACGCCACGTCCTCAACAAACTAGTCGTTTTGATTACAGCAATACCGAATGTTCTTCCGAGAGGCGAATATCGAGGTGAGATTTTTTTCATCTCTCGTGCACATACGTTTATCGTGATGTGTATAAGATCGTATTATAATTGCATTTTTTCTTCTTTCGTTTTAACAGAAGTTTAGAAGATTTGAATACAAACACCGAGAATAACAATAGCGAGAAAGCTCCGGCACCGAATCCGCAAGATGACGTGACGCTACAAAAAGAACGTGTTTCGTTGTTGGAACAGTTGAACGACTATTCCAGCTCGGAAGACGACGACGACGAAGAAGAGCTTTCGTCGACCAAACAACAAAGCTCGGTGCGGCAGCATCGCAGCACTAGTCGCGAAGAGAGTAGGCCGGGCACGCCGTTATGCGACGAACGGCCGGAAAACATATTGGCTCATTACGAGAGCCGTAGAGCAGCCAAAGAGAAAAACACTAGCAATACTCCGTTGTCCTTACCATTACCGTCATTCGCTAATAAAGTTCCTCGTTCCTCTTCCCCTTCGGATCGTTCTTCGAAGTCACCGCACCAAAGTAAACCGCACCATATTTCCCGTCCCCCGCCACCGTTTGAAAGCAGTAACAACGCTATTCGCACGTTGTCAACGTCGTCGTCGTCGTCGTCGTCATCGTATACCAAACGATCGCCTTCGCCGCACACGAAAGATAAACCTAGCATACTAGATTCGAAGCTGAGCGGTGTCACGTCGTTTGATTCGTTAACAGAAACGTTAAAAGCGCCGTGGCTCGAGCAGCAAGTTAAATCGCTAGACGAAAAGTACGAGAAATGGAACGGTACGCGGTGTAAGGTGATGTCCGGAAAACTGGACATGTCAACGATACAAGTTAAACACAAACTATTGGACGTAAATTTAATCGGTCGTCAAAGATCGGAGATCTGTCAAACGGTGTTGTCACGTAGAAGCGTTTTCGACGACCACTTCAAACGGCTGGGAACGATTAACGATCAAACGCCGACGGCAGATTTTTCTTCACCTCGAGTCACTGTTAATAACACGGTCCGATCTCATAATACGTTAATATCGAGTATCAGCAATTTACCTAACGTATGTTCCACAACGTCTACCGTGAATAACGTAGCATCCACGTCGCCCGCATCGTCCACCACGTCGACTTCGTCGTCATCGGTCATGAAAGGATTACAGTATCCGTTTCCGTCGCATCCGCCACCGGTGAAAAACGCCGCGACGGCTGTCACTTCCAAACAAATCTTGTTGAATAATTTTAACGCTTCGTCCAGCGTCGTCGCTAAACAATCAGATAATAGCAGTATTAGTCCTTCGACTAGTATGCCTTTGTCATCGGTCCACGGCAGCAGTAATAGTAGTAGCAGCAGTACGCGTACCAACGCATTATTGAGAAACAACTCGGTTGAGAAGTTAACTGAATTACCAAAAAATTCATCGCCTATTACTAGTCGTGAAACGTTGAGCAGGCTTGAACCTGTTGCCGTCGATAAGAAAGAAATCATCAGTCCGGTGAACTCCCGTCGTAGTAGTATCGAAAGTATCGGCAGGAAGTCGACCGATGATTTAAACGAATTGATCAATGAACGCGTTGGTGTTAAAGACAAGTACAGCTGTAAATCAACGATTCAGGATCAAAGTAGCGATAAACCAAGCAAAATTGTTAACCATGAAACCAAAACGAAATTCAACAATTGCTCTTATGAGAGTAAATCTACCGCATTGACGTCCACCGAGAAGGAAAACAGCGTACTAGATAAAAGAAAAAATTCCATCGATCGTATTGCAGTCACTACCACTACCGCCGTTACGACACTTGTCGCAGTCGCTACAACCGTTGCAACTGATTCCAGTTCCGTTACCACCACGACTTCAGCGCCTGCATCGTCGTCATCATCGTCGTCGTCGTCGTCGTCGTCGTCATCGTTGTCGTCATCGTTGTCGTCGCCGTCTGAAAGTTGTAACGCTGTTTCCGTCATTTTTCATACGTCGCAGCGTGACAAGCTGAGCAAAAGCTTGGAAGATGTTTCGGAAATAGATAAACCGACCGTGAATAGACGCTCGTCCATCGAATGCAACAAAGAAGATCGCCAATCTGTTGAAAAAGTAGACGAAAAAATACCCAAGAAAGAAATTGCGAATAACATCCACAAAAAGATCGACAAACCCGACTCGATTTGTAAAAAAACGAATTTCGTCAACTCTTCCAAAGAGTACGACACGATCAAGCGTGATAAAAAAGAGATGGTCAATCACTGCGATAAACTCATCGCCGATGATAAGAAATCGAAAACTGTTCCTTTCAATCATGTGAACAGCGAAGACGAAGACAAAAAGAAGGAAACCAAAATCGAAAAGAAAGAAGAGAAACGAATACCATCGCTTAAGGATGTCAAAAGCGAAAGCGCAGACGATAAAGATCCGCTTGAAGTGAAAATGGTCGCAATCGACGAAGATGATGACGATTCTAACGACATCGACGACAACAAAACTACCTTAGTAAAAAACAAAATCATCGAAACCGTGTTCAATGTCAAACACGAGAAAAAGAAATCGATATCCGATTGCAAAGACGAAGAAGTTAAACCGCCCAAAGAAAAGAGAAAATCTGTCAGCGATAAGAGCAGTCATTCGTCCAAAGAGAAGATCAACAAGAAAGAAGATAAATCGAAAAAGGAATGCATTAAAACGAAAGAGTTCAATATGTTCGAAAATAAATCCTTAGACAAGAAAAAGAACCATTTTTTATCCGAAAGGCGGAAATCGAACGATTTAGTAGATGGTAAAGAAAACGAAAAGTCGTCCGGTAAACATAAAGAAAACGAACAAATTATCGACAAATCCAAGTCTGAAAAGAAGAACAAACACGATGTCAAGCACAAAGATGAGAAACCGCGTAAATCCGAAGAAAAAAGAGAGCAAATTGCTGACGCGGTAAAAGTGGAAGAAAAACTTAAATTCGAAGAAAAGTCAGAAAAGAAAACCGAAAATGTGTTCAATAAGACTGAAAGCAGTAGCAGCGTTAGCAGCATCTGTAATAAAAAAGAAACTCCAAAAATTCTCGTAGATTCGACGACGAAAGAGAAAGAGAAAGAGAAAGAGAAAGACAAACGAAAGGAAAAGCCTGTAGTTCAACCAGAAAACGGTAAAATCAAACACGATTATCACAAGAAGTACAATAAAGAATACGAGAATAATAAAAAACATAGCAGCGAAAAGGAAACAACGAAACTCGATGCTCTCGAATTGGAAAAAATCGATTTGAAATCCGCCAATTCCACTACTAATTTCTATAAAAATAAACTCACCCACGAAACCGTAAATCGTAAAGAAATTGAAAGAAAAAACTCGTCCAGTAGCAGCTCGTTATCCGATTCTGTTCATAGTAAAAGTAAAAGCTCGTACGATAGTGTAGAAAGCAATAACGACGAAAAGCGTCACGATACACTGTCGTCGGAACATCTGTCCAAACGAAGTAGCAGCGAGAAACATAAAAACAACAGCATCAGCGATAGCATGAAAGAAGATAAGAGAATGGATCGTAAAAAATCGGAAAAATCAGGTCTATCGAGCAAACGTAAAAAGTCGAAAAAACGTAAAACTCTCAGCGACAGTAGTAGCGATAGCGATTTTGAGAGCTACGACGAAAGCAAATCGAACAAGAAAAACCATTCAATTTTCGAAGTGGTTATCGACGAGCCGGCTTATATTTCCATGTACGATAAAGTGAAAGCTCGATCTACGAAAAATTTACAGAAACAGGAAGAAGAAAAACGACAAGAAAAACTAAAAGAGAAATTCAATCAACTGAAACAGTCGCGAGTGAAACGAGAAGAAAAGAAACGTTCGACGTCGTACGATGACGATACCGATCACGAACCAACGATCAGAAAAGGCAATAAATTGATGCTGGACAGTTCCGACGAAGAGAATTCTAGTAACGATAAAATGAATAAAATAAATTTGCACGGCGTTACCGATACATCGGACGATGATAAAAAGAAGCCGAGTGACGAGGAAGATGCGAACAAATTCATGAAATCTGTTTCGCGATCGATAAACGGTAAAAATAAGGAGAAATCGAAACTTACTCAAACCGATACGTCGGACGATGAGGTAAAAGTCAAGCAGAAAAAAGATCAGTTATTCTTACTGTCGAACATGGAACATAAACGTAAATTCAAGAAAAGCATTTCGAATAAGAAACGCTCATCTAGTCACAAAATTGAAAATAAAAAGAAGATCGAATCCGATTCTGAAAATGATAATAATAAAAAGACATTCTTCGGTTCAAACGAGAACAAATATTCTGATTTGTCCGAAGACGATGTACCAAAACCTAAAAAGATTTTCGAGAAGAAGACGTCTAGGAAATTAAATCCGGCAGATTTCATCAAAAAGAAGCCGAGAAGCGAGCTGAAAATGATGATCGACAGCGGCGAGCTGGAAAGAAAAAATACTTTCATCCCTTTAGACGACGATCAGAAAAAGAAATCGCTCATGTCCGACGTTTCCGAAGATGAGGATGATGCAAAGTTGGACGAATCCGATCACAAATCGAAATTCATCGACGAAAATCGTATAAAACTCGAGAAAATACTATCGGATACATCGGGAAACGAAAGTTTTACATCTTGTCGTTTTCCCAAAACCAAAGCGTGCGCCATCTACTCGGACGATAGCGAGCCGGAATCCAAACCGAAAGAAAAAACCGACGATTTATTTCACAATTTGGCCGAACTTCATAATGACTTCACGAAATCGGAGAATTCTTCGCCTCCGCCATTAATCGATCCTATGGTTTACGACGTAGGCGATTTTCAGAAGAAAAAATCGCATAAGAAAAAGCAAAAACGTCAAAAAAGTCGCGAACGTTCTATGGATCGCGCTAAACGTCATTCGAAGAAAGAACGTCGAAAATCTATCCACAGCGACGTTGGCGAAGAAGACAAAGAACATAAACTGAAACCGAAAAAGAAGAAGAAAAGTCGCAATAAGGTGAGAAGTGTAGAAAATCTCGAAGAAGATATATTCGGCTCAATGTCGGACGATTCGGAGAAAGCGGATGCGCGTAAGTTGTCTAAATTAAGCGTTTCCGACGTTTACGACGCCGACTCCGATTCCAGCAATAAAGATGTGCGCGAAGATGAGGTCCAAGAGAATTCGAAACCGGATTCGGAAACCAAATTGCTGAATTCAGTGGAAAATACCAATAGCTACGATAATTACTTCGAGCATATCAAATCGAAAAAGAAAAAACGTAAGAAATCCAAGGAAGAAAAATCCAAGCACCATCATCATCATCACCACCACCATCACAATCATCATCATACGAAACACGAAGATGTACCGCCGGCTCTCTCGTTACCATGTCTAATCGAGCCGCGTAGTTTGGAAATTGGTAAAGAAGATACTAAAGAGGAAGACGACGATAAAGCGGACGACCGTCGTAATGAAATCGTCGATATAGTTACCAATTCGATCGCCGAAAGTCATCACGAAAAGCATCAAAAGAAAGATGCCGAAATACCTGACGTCGAAATGAAGAACGTATTCGCTCCTGTACCATCATCTTTGAATGAAAACGTACATGAGAAAGCAGTCAAAAGTATATCGAAAGAGGAAGTCGAAGGCGAGGCTCGCGAACTTGCGGTCAAAAGCATCGCTACCACCGATGTGGATACAAACGCTCACGAACGTGCGGTTCTTAGTATTTCCAATTCGCTGATCGATACCACCGTCGATGTTAAAGAGCCGATACGTATCGAAGAACCTAAAATAACGCCACCTGTCGTAGATGATAAAACTGGTATTACGATTTCGCAAGAAGAGACCGAAGATGCGGTCGCTGCAATATTAGGCGAATCACCGGAGTTTGGATTTGACAACGAGTGTTATCCTGACGATGCGATGAAACCTAGTACTCCCGGTTCCGAGCCGGATTTACAAATTGATACCGATACCGAAGACGTGAAATCAGATATTGATAATTCGTTCGATATATCTGAATCATTAAGCTTAGAAACCACTATTGAGACGCTTGACGCCAACATTAAAGCTGAAAGTGACGATATTGAACTGAATGAGTCTTGTAACGCAGACAAAGTATCTACTATTGTCGAAGTTAGTCCGACAATCATCGACAAAACTAATCCAAAACCTGAAATCTTTCCTAATAAAATCGAGCCACCGGTTCCGGAACCAATTTTCGACGAGTTGGTCGCGACTACTGATACACGAAAAGATATCGCTAAAATCACATCAGACGTAGTGCAGAAAAAATCTCAACTTGGCGATATTGTCGACGTTGAAGCTGCCAAATCGAAAAAAGAAGATTCCGACTGCATCGTTCTCAGCTCTCGGTGCGATAACATCAACGAGAGTTTGGCCAGCGATAAGCTTTCACCTCCGTTGCCGCCGAAAGTAATCTTACCATCGGAAAATACTGCGTTGCCGGTTATTGAATCTGTAGAAAAACCGAACGATCTCCTTTGCAACAAAGAATCTGTGCCGACCAAAATTTCATCTCCTTTACCCGCCGAAATTGACGCTTCATCGAAAAACGAAAACATTAAAAATCATCAAAATAATCCCACACCAAGCTTAGAACGTGATCACATTAATAAATCGGCGGAACGAGTAGTTTTCAACAATTTCACATCGCAAAAATCTCAACCGGAGGCAGACAACCCTCTGTACGCGTCTTACGTACCGAACAACTCAAAATCCAGAACACAATCGGTGCTTAAATGTTTATCGCCGATTCGTGAACTAAGTAAACATTCTGATAGTACGGAAGCTGCGAAAAAGAACAAAGAACGCAAGCGTTCGTTTGCCGAATGCAACGGACCCGTGGCAATCGAATCGAAACAAGCTGATATTCCAGAAAATACCAATATTAAAGTTGAACCTAATCCTGAACCGGAGTTTGTATGTAAGAATAATGCGTCGAATGAGAAAAATATAGTCGATCTTCAATCGCAACCAGATGATCCACCCGTAGTTGACATTCCATCGACCAACGTGTCGGTGAAATTGGAAAACAATTCACCGACATCGAAAGATGACTCGGCCACTTCGACCGTAAACGATCATACGTACAATTCAGTGGTGAACAATACCGTTAAACTCGAACAACAGCCTGAGAACGAACTGCCGCCTGAAAAACACGTTTCACGTACTGTAATTTGCGAAGTCGACGCCGATAAATCGACTGCTGAGAAAGATAGTAAAGACGAAACGGCCGAGCCGTGTAAAGAAAAAAGCGAACCGGAAGCATTGAAACAGCTCCAAAATCCGACTGCTTACGAGAAATTGCACGACGCTGTTGAAGATTCTGTTAAACTTGCGGTTGAATGTAACGAAGCGAACAAGGAGAACATCGTCAAAACCATCGTAAATCAAGATAATTTCGCTGAAAGTAACGACGATTCCAAACTAAATGTTATTGTCCGAAATAAAGAACGCGATATGAAAGAAATTGCGAAAACGGTCGAAGATGAGATTTTTCGAAATGTACCTAACGAGCTGACCAAATGTAATCATCGAGTGCCGGAAAATAATCGAAATATTTTGGAGAAAGTCGTACAACGGATCCACGAATCTAAACGAATCACACAAAAGGTGGAAGATTCGTCGGATACCGAAGTAACTCGCATTAATTTGACCGATAAAGTAGCACTGGCCACGGAAGATGAACTTACCTCGGCCAACATTCTACTCAAAATGTCCGAATCGAGCGTTATCAAGAATAAAGTCTCCGATTATAATTGCGTCATCAAAATACACGATAATCCGATACCGGAATCCGAAGCTGAGTGTAAATTCGATAATATTAAAGAAATCTCGTCGAATCTTAGCGGAAAGAAAAACGAAGCTTTGTCACCGAGTGCAGCCGAGATCGAAGCGAATGAAGATATGTCCGAATCAGCTGATGATGGTGCTACAGGTATGAATCGTTATAATGTTTCATTGCTTTTTTATGACGTATGTGTGTAGTAATTTTTCTTCACCTATCCAACTGTTCCAAAATGTAGACATCATTGGAAATACATACTAAATTTTGCGATACAAGGGCTTACAGTGGAAACGATGTTTCGATAATTTTCAATCGTAATACTCATGCTGAGATGAGTCGTAACCGATCTATGTATTGATATTAAAAAATTATTTCGAAAATTTTTAAACCTCGTGTGTATCGCATCATTTGCGAGCAAAGATAGTGCAAACGGTAGGCCGCACCGTTCGCATTTCCGAACATTCCGGTATTGTCACGTGATGTTTATTTTTTGGAATTCTGGATTTAAGAAGAGGAATAAATTACTATAATCGCACATATTGCCTTTTCTAGATTTTCTATTTGTGTTGTGTGGTGTTGTGTTGTGTTGTGTAGTATATTATAATTATTATATGGTGGATTTTTGTTTAACTTATTTTCTACAGAAATTAAAATCAAAGAGAACTCAATGGCTGGTAAACGTGGTCGAAGGAGAAAAGCAGTCGCACCTGGTGGAGTTGTAACCAGACGCAGTAAACAAAATAATGTTGTTATAAAAGAAACTGAAACGAAAAATTCATTCAAAATAAAGAAACCGACCGACGTGTACGAATTTAAAGAGGATTCCGAAGAAGAAGTGAAAAGACCGAGATTGATACTAACGATTAAAAGTCCAGTTGAACAGAATCAGCCGCCAGCTCCAACGGCAACGCCTTCCACACCACCTACGCCAGCTAAAGAATCGTCACCTCCACCAAACGATATCAAACCCTCTAATTCCGCTAATGAGACGACACCTACCGGAACGAAATCTGCATCTTCCGCTAACACCCGTAAATCGAGACGATTACAGGTTCGCAACCTTTATAAAATAGTATTAATCTGCAACTAGAATTCTTATCAATAACGAAATTTTGTATTTTTTTTTCTTCGTTGAATCAGGAGAAAGAAGGAGGCCCACGTAATACAGTCGATGATACCATTGACGAAGTAATTAAAAGCACCGCCAATAATTTACGGCCTACCAGAAGAACGACTAGAATCGCAGCAGCTGCGGCAGCTGCTATCATAACAACAGTACACGAATCAGCTCGCAAAAATTCTCGAACTAATCGAAAACCTCCTTCTAAACAAGAAACTGCTGTTCTGCCGGAAACCGCTATTACTCCTGCGGTGGCCGATGACAAAGATGATTTTCCAAATAGTCCTGGAATTCCGACCACGTCTACATCGCCCATTACTACAACTCCTGATTCGCCGGCGTCTTCTAAGACAACATCCTCTGAACCTACGACGTTAATCGATCCGGTCAGCGGAATATTGATGCCGATGAAAGAATCCGATGAAGGACAGTATGTACCTGTTCTGACGGAATTAACTCAGTTAGTACCGTTGAATATGAATTTTGTTGTTGAGAACATCTAGAAATTGTGTTATTGTCCCAATTTTCAAAGTCGAAATTACCTATTTTTTTGAGATACTTTTTGAAAAAAAAAAAAAATAATAATAACGTTAGTTTGTGAGCGGCCCCATGGGTGAATTCTATTGAGATGTTCTTACCGTTATCACACAAATTCATATTTATTGGAAAATTCCTCAATTGCTTCGTAGTTTTTTATTTCGCATTTTCAATCAGCCTTTTAGTTTTTTTTTACTTCGGTTTCTTGCATGAAGAAGTTTCTTCCCGTTTCTATCTTGTTTCGTTTTTTATTTTTTTGCACGTTTTTCTTCATTTAAATTTTAAATTTGCATACTTTTTTTGGCAAAATTTTTATTTATGCGTTTATTTTTATTTTGCATTTTTATTTTTTTTTTGAGGATTTTCCCGGTCTAAGTAAAATAGAATTAAGTATTTTTTTTATTTTTTGTTTTGATGGCATGTGAGAATGTAGAATTCAGAAGCGTGATTTTTACAAAGTGAATAAGGTATTTTTTTTTCACTTGTGTGATGATAATCGGTCGTTTGATTTGGTTCTATTTATACGATTACGTTTTCTATATGCTACGAGTATATTTCCAAGCATTTAGTTGGCGGCCTCGTTATTTCTAGATGTTTCGAGTATTCCATGTTGAAATGATTTATTTCATTTGTTGTAAAACTATGGCGTGTACCTCGATTTGTATGAAATGATTATAAAATATCAAATACAAATTTCGGTAGTACGTAAATAGTTTTGAAAAGCTGCGCTGTAACGTTGATTAAACTAAGATTACGTCATTTTTTCATGGAATGCACAATTATTTTAAATTTTTTATATTTTCTTTTCGTATATATTTACAAAAGCAATGATCAACAATTGAATTAGTATTTTTTAGAAAATAGAAAGGAAAAAGCTAATGATGATAGAAAAAGTAGAACATGAAAAATATAATATTACGCAGTGTCGCAATTTTGGCATAATTATGCTAAATCTGGCATCATTTTAAATTCACATGGATTCGATGTAAACCAGAAAATCGCAATACCAGATGCATTACAATATTTTGCACCATAAAAAATCTAGCACAATTTCGCATAATTATGCCACAATATGGCAACACTGATTTTACAATAACATCCTAAACAAGGAGTGAATAAAGAAAATAATGAATCGTTTTTTTTTTTCAAACGTTTTTATGGAAAGAACATCTTTTGGGAACGTTGAAAAAAATTTGATTTTTTTTCATTCTTTATCTGCTTTATTTCGATTTGGATTACATAAAAGAGGTTTTTTATTTTTCATTTTTCAAAAGAAACGAATCCGATATCTACAAAAAATATTCGTTTTATTGTTTTGTTATACATTGCGAAATGAATAAATGAAGAAAAGAAGAATAAACACACGCACACACGCACACACACACACTTGAATTATAACATTATTCTCGTAAAAATCATTGCTTCTGGTATTCTTCGTAAAAAAAAAAAAAAAGCGTAAATCTACACGTTAATTCGTTCGTAGATTTACTTTGGATCTGATTTTTTATGCGCGATTAGGCCTAACGATAATGTTCCATTTTTAGGGCACAAAAATCATCGCAAAACGATTATCCGCCGGAAAAGAAACCTCGCTTAGATGATGGTTCGCACGAGGAATCTGCCATACCGTTGGTGAAAATAATTGCCGAACCTGTTATCACTTCGAAATTAGTTACCAGGCCTATTGTATCTCCAAAAGCTCCTGAAACAGCGGCAGTAACGACGAGTGTTATTGCTTCGGTGGCCGCTACTAATTCCGCTTCTATATCACCTGTGCCTAATGCTACGTGTGTGCCAGCGGCTACCGTATCCGATAATTTGGTGATCCCAGCAGCTCATTCGGCTCCAGTACAGCACGCTGATGTCGAAAATGAACCTATTAGTTTGATCAAAACCACCACTCCTTCTATAATACCTCCGGCAGCTTCGATGAAATCTCATACACCACCTTTGGCTTACAATCAGCCATCGTTTCCGTCTGTGGTAAGTAGATTAATTAATGTTTAGAAGTGAAGTAACAATTCGACGTATTGATTTTTATTTTTATTTCGAAGGTATTTTCGCAAAATCAACCCGTTACTAAACTACATACATCGAAAACCGTTACCCCGCAGCCTCGTGTATTGACGCCGATCACGCCGAAAGCTCATATTTTACAAGTACGTACGATTTACAAACTGAACATAAGCAACCATTTGTACGAAAGTATTATTATGAAAATATCGTGTTAATGTATCTGATGTAATTTTCAAACGCTTTGTTTAGTCCTTGAATTTGGAAAATGATGCTCACTCGAATGACGAAGTACCGTATCCGCCGCAATACAGCAGTCCGTTACTACACGGTGCTGTTGCAAGTCCACCTTTGGGATCGCCGAAGATATCTCCACAGCCTATCGTTAGCGGCGCGAGTAATACTAGGGTAAGTTTTTTTCCTCGCTGCATGCCCGATTATAGCTGTAAAGTAATAAAATGTTAATTATTTTTTTCGTCGTTTTTATAGGCTGCTCATCCACTTAAGAATATGGTTCCTTTGGAGCCGTTGAGAATCGATCCTCCTACCGGGTATTTCTATATGCCGAATACGTCGCCGTCATCTAGACCGGCCATACCTGTTCAGAGCCCATCGCCGCAACCGAGAGCGGTGCATTCAACATCGTCGCTCGTGAGTAGCATTGATATTTATTTTAATTCAGTGATTTTTTTTTTTTATTGTATCAGGAAAGGGTCGCGTTAAAAAAGATAAAGCATGTAGCCTTGTTTAAAACTGAACCTTTTCTAAAGTATATCTGTGATGGAAAAATGTAAAAGTTTCACTAGAGAAAATAGCTTACGAAGATTTTCCTTCAGATTTTTTCTATTAAATATCGAGAATTAGAAGGTTGAGGCCTAAGCGCACAATTTTATCAGATTAATATTTTGCACGGTTGAGAATAAATTGTGATTTGATACGTCGGATCATTTTGGATCGTTCTTTTTCAAAATGACTCGTGATATGTGATTCGGATACAATTACTGGTGTGATCCGTGATTTGATCCGATTCATTTTCCTGTGACCATAACGTTTTCGGATCAATTTTTTTAAATGTACATACGAGTATACTCGTAGGTACTTCTATTTTTGATTTCAGATTGATAAATTTATCTGTTGTATTTTTTTATGAAAAAAAAATTGTAAATCATATTCCGTTTCAGTCCTTCTAAATGCCAAAATTACTGCATTCTGTGTTTTGAAAAAAATGATCGATGATCCGAATTTTTGTGATTCGGATGATTAAAAAAAAAATTATCCGTGAAAATCGATCCGAGTTCGGATCAATTTTTAAAGTGTGTTCCATGATTCGAATCATATTTTTGCAAAATGATCCGTCTCTGTAATCCGGATCGTTTTTTACTCGATGATCCGAGATTTGATCCGAGTCACAAATGACCTCGTGAATCCCAATGCTGGTTTTCTGTAACTGAATCGGTATTTGAACTTTTTTTATTCTTGAAAAATTGTGTTTTCTCGCTGATGAAGATTTTTCAAAAATTAATTGTTGGGCTTTTTAGGTTTGAATTCAATCAAAATTCACGGAAAGCGAAAGTTCGTATATAGGTACTTTGGAGTTTCCTAAAATGTATACATCTTTTTCCGTCTTTTTAGGGGTAAAGGGAGTTGGAGAACTGATAATTTTGGTTTTCGGCAATAATTTCTCAATTAAAAAACTTACGAAAAAAATGTTGAAACCAAAGTTGTAGAGCATCAAAAGACGAACGTTTTGTTATTTGTTTATTTTTTCCTAGCTGATATTGGGGGAGGGAGGGAGGGGGAGGTTATGGAGAAAAGAAAAGTTATATTAGAAAATTTTTCATTGATTAATTAAGTCGAACCTCCGCATAGGAAGCCCAATTCGAGTCTAAGAGTTAAAATTGCTGTAAACACTGTGTTCAGTGTCCACGAAAATCTCAGAATGGAGTTCATTAGATTTTCAGCTGACTGGAATTTATGTTTGCCCCTCATTAGTATAATCCACGTAATGAAAGATTTTCTAATATTATTTTTTCTCCTTAGCCCTCCCCTCCCACCCTGGTTCATCTAAGGAAAAAGCAAAAAAAAAAAACCAAAATGTTCGTCTTTTGATGCTCTACAACGTTTGTTTGAACCAATTTTTCTGATTTTATACTGTTATCGATCAGTGTTTGCAGAAAGTCCCTTCTATATTTTTGAGAAAAGTGATTTTTTTGTATTTTTAGCCTGATTTTCCATGTATCAATATCAGAGAAAAGCAGGCTACTACGGTCTATCGACATACGGCGAATTGGGGGGGGGGGTAATCAATAAAATCAGTTTTAGGGTCTTAGAAGACTATTGCGACCATTTTTAGCCTGAGCACGATACTGAGAAAAATCGTTCAAATTTACGGAACAGGCATATCCATTGGCGTGCTATTTGATATTCTGGAGTGGAGATGACCTTGGGTCAAAATTCAGTTGCGCCCAATTTTGAGGAGGGGGTGCTGATGGGCTAAAATTGCAAAAATTGTTCTTCTGTGAGCTAATCGATCGAGAATCCAGAAATGTATAACATATTAAGAAATCATCCTCCTAGGTAAATCAGGAGGAGAGATATGAGGGGTTTTCCCCCTTTTTGACTTTGAAAAAAGGCTTTTCTTCCTTTATTTTCCCACCAATTTGGTATGTGGACTTTCTAGGGGCCGTAGATGTACCTTTTAGGATTTTCTACTTTTTAGATCCATTGCGTACTTTCACAGCCAAGAAATTAATTTTTTTGGTCGGGTTTTCTTATGTTTAGAGTTTGTTCCTCGTATAAATCCCCTCAAAACTGAGCTAGGAAGTTGAAATTTTGTATATACATTTAGTAGAAGCCGTAGATGTTGTATCCCCTCACAGCCCTGGATATGTGGTTGTTTTTCTTATTTCACGTAATAGTGGAAGAGATGACTTATTTCCCCCTCCCCCAACCGCCTAGTAAAAAAAGTCAAAGGAGTAATGTTTGTTATTTGGTAATCTACGAGTAAAATTTCAATTTCAACATTATTTCCGTAATGTTATTGTCGAAAAACCAAAATTTGCACCCCTCCCTCACTCCCCAAGGGGGAGAGGCAAAATGTGCATGGATTTTAGGAAAGTTCGAGAATATTGTAATACTTACTTCACATTTCCATTTTCCGTGAATTTTGATCGAGTTTGGGCTGAAAAGTCCGTACTTTCAATCAGTAACTTATCAGATTTTATTGAAACCTAAAAGTTTTAATTTTTTTTTTGAAGTAGAAAATACCGAGAAAAAGGTCACAAAATTAGAACTAAAACAACAGATGTACAACTACTTTAACTTTAAACGTGAAAAAAAAATCCAGTTCTCTTCATGCTTCTATCGACTGAATTATTACGAAGAGAAAAATCAAAGCTTGCGAATTCGTCCCACATGTATGTAACACAGTTGGATAAATTTCGAGTACCATGCGAGGGGAAAACGAGGCTGTAATAAATTGATAATATTCGAGTGTTAGCTGTGCAAACACGAATTTTTTTTAGCAAACCATTTGACATTACTTGATTTGTTTCTCGCGGATGTAACGTGTGAACATTTATGATATTCGTAACGTTGATTTTTTTTATTTCAATTTCTATTTCATTAAATTTCAGAATACCAACATATTGCCTCATTCGGCTGTGCAGCCAGCTCATTATATACCACCGCCTCAGTTCATGTATCAGCCTTATATTCCGGAATCATCTATAACTCCTTACCATATTCCACCTTCGGCATCGTCGGCTGCCGCTACAGGTAAATACTTTTCCATAATGTGTAACTTCAAATATGTAAAATAAATTGGTAGAGAACTTGCTATATATATCAATAACGCGCTTCGTATGTTACAGTGATCGGATCAGCGAAAGGTGTTCCCGATCGTGAAATAATAGAAACTAGATCTCAGCCCCCACAGCCGCAACCACAACCGCAGGCGCAGTCAGTGGTAACGCCTACGACAACAATGACTCCTAGTCCACCGTTAGAATTACGTAAGAAAGCCTCGTCTCACGGTAGGCTAAGCGATTCGCCGCTCATTACTAGTCCGTACGTGCAAAATAGTCGAGGCTTTTTCTACGACGAACCAATCCAGGCGCATAGGCCGCTACCGGCGCCGGCCAGAATTCGAGTCTCGACACCACCGTACGCCAGCAAAGTACCCCAACAAGGCAACAGCGAGCCGGTCGATATGTACATTCCGGCCCAATCCAGAATACACTTGGATACTTCTCGATACAGTAGCACGATTACGGCGCACGATGACATCGAAAACGATATACCACCGACGACCAGACAATACATCGATGCGTCCTATGGTAGTCATCGTTCGACTCAAGATAACTTACGACCTTCCGAAACCGAATTGGATTATTCACGCAGACGCGTTGTACGATTACGTGGCGATGACGATATTGTCGCGTCGCGTGATTCGTCACCGTCGCAGATGGATTCTCCTCCGCTGGGTGATTCGCCGCCGCAAGGAAATCTAGACGGGACCGTTTTGGTGGTATGTGTCGAAATCACGATTGTTTTTTGTTTTATTATCATGCTCAATGCATCGGATTATTGTACGTATTGTTTTTGTGTTTCTCTTTGTACGCGCGCAGCAAATGTATCCGATTATATGGCAAGGTTTACTTGCGTTGAAGAACGATCAAGCAGCGGTTCAAATGCACGTCGTCAGTGGTAATACATCAGTCGCTTACGACGCTTTGCCAACGTTGCAAGATGGTTTCCAGCCGTTATTAAGAATCGCACAACGAATGAGATTAGAACAACCGCAGCTAGAGCAAGTTAATAGAAAAATGGAGGTGAGTTTTCGAGTAATGTGAGCTGATTCGATTCTGTATAGAATATATCTTCGACGCGTAAATCGTAAAATATGAGGCATAATGTTCATTTTGTATGTATTTTTTAGCCTGATTCTCTATGTCCTATTGTCATTGAAAACCAGGCTATTACGGGGGGGGGGAATAATCAACAAAATCCATTTTAAGGGTCCTAAAAGACCGTTACGACGATTTTTGGTCATGTCAGATGTTTATTTATTGATTTTTATCCCCCTTCCCCTCCCCATGAAACTAAAAATCACACTAAAATCGCTCAAATTTGGGAGATAGGCTTGGATTGCTGGCGGATGTGATATTCTAGAGTAAGGTTGACCTTGGGTCGAAATTCAGTCATGTCCCAACTGGGAAGGGGGGGTACTGAGGTGCTAAAATCGCATAAGTTGTTCCTTTTTTAGCCAATCGATAGACAATCTAGAGTTGTGTAACTCGTTCAAAAATCAGCTTCCTGGGTCAATTAAAAGCGGAGATATAAGGGGATTTATTCCTTTTAACCTTGAAAAGGGGTTATTCCTCCCCTATCTCCCCTGCAGATCGAACTAGGAAGTTGGAATTTGGTTTGTAGATTTAGTATTTGTCCTAGTAGTGCCTTTGGAGAGTTTCAATTTTTCAGTATTTATGCACCCCCTCATAACCCCGAAAATATAGTTTTTAGTCGCTTTTTAGCCTGATTTTGTGTTATATTGTCCATGAAAACCAGGCTGCTACGGTCTATCGATCTTCGACGGGTGAGGGAGGGATATCAACAAAATCTTTTATTTACAACCGTTTTTCGCCATGTCAGATATTTATTTTTAATTTTGACATTGATATGTCTTAGGGCTGGGAGTCATTTTGTTAATGTGTAACGTTTTTAATTTTAATTTTTTTTTATTTTTGAAATTTGTGATCTAAAACTCGCGATGAAGAATGATTTTGGCACATAATGTTGAAATGTTATTTAGAAGAAATGAAAAACTTGAAAAATTAGAAAATTTAAAACATTAAAAATGATAAAAAATTAGGAAAAACTGAAAAATTTAATTTGAAATTTTTGATCAAAAAGTCGTGATGATAAATGATTGCATAATTTTTATTTTGCTGGGCAATAAAAAAATCAGGTGTTGTCAAAATGGAGTGAGGAGAAGAGTAATCGTTTTTGATTTGAAGTTTTTGATCAAAAAAGATTATTATGAGTGACTTTTGCGCTTTAAATTGAAATGTTGACGTGGTTATCTAATTAATAACATTAAAAAATGAAAAAAATTAGAAAATGGAGGAAAATAGAAAAATTTAAAAATAAAAAAATAGAATGAAAAACAAAAATTGAAAATACTGGAGAAAAAAAAAATTTTAATTGAAAAATGTTTGTAATTAGGCATTATTTAGTTGAAGTTTTTGATCAAAAACTCACGATGAAAGAGGATTATAAATAACTTCTGCACTCTGTTTAAATGTTGATGTGGGTGTCGAATTAAAAAAAATTAAGAAATGAGAAAAACAAAAAATTAAAATAAATTAAAAAATGAAGAATGAAAAATAATGAATGATTTCCTTGATTAGAAACGCACACCATCTACTCGCCAATTTCTTTTCGCATTTATTCAACTTGGACATTTTAACATGGAGTTCAAAAATCATTCAACACTCTTTTATTTGAATTTGAAAATTATCATTATGATGTGTTCAGTGTTACATATCCATTATCTAAAACGGAGATATCCTCGGGTCAAAATTTCATTTATGCCCAAATTTGGGGGAGGGAGTGCCGAAGGGCTAAAATTACAAGAAATAATTCTTTTTGAGCCAATCAATAGACGATCCAGAGTTGCATTACCTACTCAAAAATTAGCTTCCTAGGCTAATTAGGATCGAACATGTGAGGGTTTTTTTCAAGTGTCTAAAAAATTAAAAAATGTATTGCTCAGCTTAATATTGACTAAAATCGATAAAATTTGGAGAATTGACTTCGATTGGCGTGCCATTTGTTATTCTGTAGTGGGAATGACGTTCGGTCAAAAGTCAGTTGTGTCCAGATTTGGTAGAGGGGTGCTGAAGAGCTAAAATTTCAAAAATTATTCCTTTTTGAGCCAATCGATAGAAAATTGAAAGTTGTATAACATATCCAAAAATCAGCCTACTAAGTCAATTAGGAAGGGAGATATGCGTGATTTCCCCTTTTTTAGCATTGTAATAAGGTTGTCCATCCCCTAACTCCCTTCAAAATTGAATTAGGAATTTTAAATTTGGTCTGTGGACTTAGCAGAGGTTGTAGATGCGTCGTATGGATGTGTTGAATTTTTAGCCGCATTGAACCCCTCCTACCCTTATCACTGATTAGGAAAATTTTTCAATTCGCATAATCATAATATTTCATTTTATTTTTCGTTTTTCAATTACAGATTAGAGACGAACATTGCACTATATTGGGTTTACCTTGCGGAAGAAATCAAGAAGACGTTGTACAACAAGCTACCAATTTAGAATCTTATATTATTCCTTACTTGAAACAGAAAAAGGCTGCCGGTATCATTAACGTAGCCGCTCCGGGCACACAACAGGTATGTTTAGATATCGTCATCGTCGTCGTCGTCGTCGTTTAACTTATTTTCAACAACTTTAACGAACAAAACGCGTTATCGAATAAATTTCCATTTTTTATAGGCTGCTTTCGTAGTCCACGTATTTCCACCTTGTGAATTCGCCGATAACGTGTTGCTGAACGCTGCACCGGATTTGTATCGCCGAGTGCAGGAAACCGCATACCTTGTCTGTATTATCGTAACTGTTTGAAAAATGACACTACCCAACACACGTTTTAAGACACCGTGGCGTTTGCTTTTTATTGGACGTTAGTTGATATTATTGTTATAAATATTAAAATATCTACGATCGAAAAAAATTTAAATCTTAGAATTTATCGACGTGACTTATAAAACCAAATTTTGTTTCGAAGAACGTATCATCTTTTTGAATAACCTTTTTAACTACGAATTCTTCCAAAAAAAATTGTTTTTTTTTCTTTTGTTTCTTTAAAAATTGATCTCATGTAATAATTTGTTATTTATTTCTGTGACGGACTTGTTAAAATTGTGTAATTTACTTATGTAATGTATATACTGGACTTTGAAGTGTTTGTTTCTTTATTATAATTGAATTTTTTTTCTTTTTTTTTTTCTTTTTTTTTTTTTTTTTTTTT
>FIZR01029038.1:0-10953 GCA_900060175.1 Ferrisia virgata
AATTTTGAAGATCCGGAATTTATATAATTTTAGGTCGTCAAAGCGACCATATCTATCTACTTTGATATTTTAATTTATTATTTACGAATTAGTGGGCATTTTTCACCGGCAGCTGACCAGCTGGCCTCACGATCTATCTGTTCAGCCCCACTCATATCAAAAAAATATATAAAATAAAAAAAAAAAATTCGCGTAACGGAAAACTAACAAAAAAACTATATTTCAGTAACAAACTTTATGGCTTAATTGAACATGAACGAGTGAGAGCAGAGCAAAATAAAAATATGTATGTGAATTTATATAAGGGAGGGGCTGGTAGGGGAAGAGATAATTTTTAACAATAGTGATTTTGAACAGATAATTTTGTATTTAAAAAGGACCGAAAGATGATGCCGAAAAATAAAAGAAAAGAGAAAAAAGAGAAGAAAAAAAAATATATTGGTATCTCATGCCACAATACATCTGCTGTGTTGTTAACTCCCCCCCCACCTCTAAATCACCTGTCTCTAGAAAAAATTCCGAATCAACCAATGGCTACCTTTGCCAACTTGTCAGTAGTTGACAACACAACAAGTATTCAAAAAGGTATTTCATTTATCAAAATACTAGTATTGATTGCCCTAAAAATATTTTCTGCCCCAAGTATCACTTTAAAAAGGTGACAGAGGCTATATCTATCAACTAGAGCGAATGTAAAAAAAGTTGAATTTGTTAATAATTGTGAATTTCTAATTACTATACAAGAGTTGCTGTAAGTTGATATAATTTTCCGGTGTGAATTAGATGAAAAATTTTTTAATTTAAACGAGTACTTCGAATTAATTTTTTTTTTCTGCAATTTTATTGATTTTCAGCTATTTTTAGAGTTGTTAATTACTGGTAAGTAAGCGATTTTCACTTTCCAATAATTGACAACCGCTTTTCTTCCTCTCCAGCCGAACCTAGGTGTGTGAAATTTTTTTTTGGTAGATTCTCCCATACGTGTCTATCGTTTTGGCATGGAAACCATTTAGGCACCTGTTATGCAAAAATTTGGAAAAAAATTAAATTTCAAACTCGTACGCTCAACAGAAATGTTCAGCTTTTTACCAAAACACGGTAATTTTGGGTTTCTTTCAAGCAAAGTGAGTATAAAAAAATTATAAATTCATGCCTGAGCTCAACAATGCTGGCGTTGTACTCTAAATTGAATGGCCTATCCAAAATACCATTGATGTTTTTGATCGATCTCACGATTGTCTCACAAACTAGCTCTAAAGGTCAAATTATCAACTATTGGCAAATTACCTTACAAAATATCTCTCATTAAATTTCCTTGTAAATATTCTGAGGTAGGAGGAGGGGGGAGGGAGCTCGAAGAATTTAACTCACGCCTGTAAGCAGGAGTTTTTTTTAGGTGGAACATCTTTCAGGCATGCAGTAAACCGGGGGAAAATAAATTACCCCCCCTCCTCCTCCCTGACATAAAATTATCTATTTTATAAAGAAATTTTGCTACATAATTTTAAATTTGTTTGTAGAACAAAACAATCTTGCCAAATATTCAGCTACGATAAAAAATAGATAGCCAGATTTTCTCAAGGTGAGGGTATGTGGAGGAGAGAAGCTCTAAATTTTCCTAGAGTATTTTTAGATACAAAGTAGAAATATGTTCGAGCAAAGGGAGGGAAAAATGTAAAAAAAAATAGGATTTTTTATCATCAAAAAGATCAATTTCTCGAATTTTTTGCTAAAATTCTGTCAGTGGTTCAGTGGTTTACAAAAGGGGGTTTTGACGAATTTATCCAGCGGGAAAAATGCATGGACCGGAGGGCACTGCACCTCCCCCTCCTTCCTTGTGGCCACGGACCTGGCTAAAGTTATTTTCTACTTTATTGTTTGATGATTAAGTATTTATTTTTTTTGCAACTTGGAAGCTTTTTTTTTTCATATCAAGTGAATCTAAATAAGAGAAAACAGGACGTAGTTAGAGATTTTTTTACCTTATGTGACCTATTATGACACGTTAATGTCAAAAAAATCAAGAAAAAAAAATTTAAAAGAAAAAATTTTTTCTGGAGATTTTGAAATTTTAAACCAGAAGAGTGGTGAGTAAGGGTCAAGTTAGAGACCCCAAATTTTCCCACCACCTCCTCCAACTACTGAAGAAAACTAAAATTGGGACGTCTCAGTGCTCATCGTTTTTTTACCTTTCATGGATTTTTAATGAATATCCAAACATTCATAACTACCGGAGTAATGGTTCGAAAGATGTAAGAAGGTTTAAAATAGATGAACTGGGAGCAGTGTCCATTTTTGTGAATTTTTTTGCAAAAAAAAACTGTTCCATTTTTTAAAAACTTAAAAAAAATAAAAAATGAGGTTCTTTTAGTATGCTAAAAAATTGACCGTTGAAGGTGGGGGAGGGGAGGTTAAAATTGAAATATTGCCTGTAAAACATCCGAAATTCATGTTGTATATTCCTTTTATGGGGCTGTTTCTCAAAAAAAAAAATCCCTTCCCCAATTTTCAGAAAATTATGAAAAAAGCAAAAAGTGAACTTTTTAAAAATCATTGTAAAAAGAATAATGTTGAAAATTAGTGACGTGGTTAAAAAATTCAATTCTTGTTTAAAATATTTCATTCGAGTACACATTGTTATCGTTTGAAATTCGTCCAAATTAAAAGCATCGGATATTTCGGCCAAAATAGCATCGCTGCGGTGCTATTTTATTATTCTATAAAGCTACGATAAAGATTTTAAATACAATGCGATGGGTACTTGTTTCAGAGGGATCATTGAGCATAGTATAATGTCACTATAAACCTTCTTTACTCTGTTTTTTTTTCTCTCTGTCTCTCCCCCTCCCCCTTTCTCATCACCCTACTCCACAATCGAAATATTTTAATAATTTATCGAAAACGAAGCACCAGGAAAAAAACTGTGTAAAATCGCTCGCTCTACGTTGTACGGCTGTCTGTATTGTTCAGAAATATTAATGAACTTAAAGGCCTAAATACAACTAATCCATTAAATAATGAAACGAGAATTTCGTATATTTGTGTATGTAGTGTACTTGGCTGGGTTTACGCACTTTATTTGTTAAACATCTGTAGAAATAGGCGGCTAAATCAGATTTTCGCTAATCACATTCACGGTTTATTAATATTTTGTACTACCTACACCAGTTCAACTATACGGAAGATATATGTATGAGTACTTTGCCCTTTATAGTCGAGACTGTAGTTGTTGTACGTGTCCAACTTGTGAGATTGTAATTTGTGCGAAGTCATCATCTACGTATCTACCTGTACGTATGAGATATCCGTCTTTATTTAGAATTTTTATCTGTTTCAAATTAAATATACGTAGGTAGGTACCTAGGTCGTGTATTATCTAAGATATAGGATGTATTTTATCGTAGCCATATTACATTGAAATAAAAGGTATATTTGATTAGATTTCGATTGCGAGTAGACGTACGTTGGAGAAATGATTTATTGCGAAGAGACGCGACGCACCTTGATCTTACATTAGGTGAATTATTTTCCACGCTGTGTAATTGATGGCCGTTATCTTAGGTCAGAAAGATAATGAGATTGGTGTAGTGTCCACTCGACAGAATGACTTGTACGTTTTAATGTACCTACGAATGGATCTGTACGTAACCACGGCTATGTTACTTTCGTTTTTTTTATTTACTTATTTCAAGGAAGTAGGCGCTAGGTAGGTAGTGAGAAGCATGAACTGGAATTTTTAAAAAAATAAGTACAACTGTAGAGTTTAAAAGTATATAATAAAAATTATATTCGTCATTAATCATTATATTATTTTCAGTACCCATCATAAACGTTAAATGTTAAAAGTAATAGCATGTTCCTAAGTATACTTATATTGTTGGTATGCGAACGGAGCGTTAAATTTTTTACTGTTCTGAATAAAAAAAGAAATTGAAATTAAAGAAATTAATTTTATAGGCGAATCTAGAATTATTATTTTTGAATAAATTTTCGTCGAATCTAATGAAGGAAATTCGAAATGTGCAAGTTGGCTAAAAGGGTATAGCCGTGTGAGGGGTTATTTTGGTCCCAGCCCCGATTTTCGATTCAATGCCTCCAAATGGTGAACCTTGATGTAAAAAAATTCTGGAAAAATGTTTACCCCCCACTCCCCTTCTTTTTCAGGAGTCATGGTCATTTTATTGTATTAATTTAAATAATTTTTAATTTCAACGAAAGCCAATGAAATTTTTCTTTTCTTTGGTACAAAGTTACATCTCATAGAGGTGTATTTACGATAATTTTTTCATAAATTTCGGTGCACCCCTTCTCGTAGTTTTGACCTTTTGAAATTTTAAACGGTAAAAAAAAAATTGAAAGAGAAGTTCGACCATTTTTTAAAAATATTCTAAAACGTGTTTTTTAACGTAGATACACTTAACGTATTCATTTTTGGCGAACTCGATTGCGCAAGGGTCGAAAATCTCAAAAAACTGTACAGAAATGTTTAATTTTAGCTGATTTCTCGAATTTCGAGTGTTTTATACTAAGAATTAAAAAAGACCAAATCAAGAAACTAACGTCGGATTCGTGTTTCGCGAGTAAAAATACCCCATTAAACACCATTTTCGCAATAGTTCCACTTGTAATCCCGAAACTCATTTTTTTTGTCATGAAAAAATTGAAAAATCGGTGAAAAAAGTGAGAACAAAAGTGAATTTTGAGACTTTATGTACAGCAATAGCGAAATAGCACTCATTATGGTCACTACTTGCCTAAAAATGGAAATTAATAGGGCCTGTGGGTACAATTAAATACGTTTACAATGTGAAAAATCGCGCAATTATGTCTCGATCTGTATTCGAACTGTACCGTTCGACCACCGATCGAACTCGTTTACCGTGTTGTTCGGGCGTACCTGGCCGCAGTTCCGCGGTATCGAACAACGTTGTCGGACTAAACAGGTTTTCCGGGGATAACTACGTTTGTCGCGTAGTACCCGTGGCGTGTGAACGTGGTAGCGGGCTAGACGGTTCTCCGTACTTTGTAGTAAACGACGGTATGTAACCCGGAAATACTTTTCGAACGGTCTCAATCAGCTTCGTTCGCTGGCTGAACAGTATCAAATACAATACCGAATTTTCAATTTCAACGTAATAATGTGATTTTTTTTTTACATGAAGTGACTTATCTTCGAGATTTAGGCATTGAAGCATTGTTGATGATTTCTGCGAACAACTAAATACAGAATTGTTATTCTAACAGATTTTTCAAATTTTGGTGTGGTTTTATATGTAAAGAAATGTTCCAAAGAAGAAAATAACGCCGGATTTGTATTTAGTGGGTAAAAATACGTCGATAAATATCATTTTCCCGATGTTGTACATAAAGTCTCAAAATTCAATTTTTTCAACTTTTTTCATTCATTTTTCAATTTTTTTATAACAAAAAAAAATTAATTTCGAGATTTTAAGTAAAGCTATTGCGAAAATGGCGTGTATTGAGGTATTTTGACTCGCTAAACACGAATTCGACGTTAGTTTTTTAATTTGGGCTTTTTTAATTCCCAGTATAGAACACTCGAAGTTTGAAAAATCTGCTAAAATTAAACATTTCTGAGTTCGCCAGAAATGAATACGTTAGGTAAATCTACGTTAAAAACACGTTTTTGGAGTATTTTTAAAAAGTGGTCGAACTTTGCTATCAGTTTTTTTTTCAGTTTAAAAATTCAAAAGGTCAAAACCACGAGAAGAGGTGCACCAAAGTTGATGAAAAAATTATCGTAAATACACGTCTATGAGATGAAACCTGGTACCAAAGAACAGAAAATTTCATTCGCTTCTGTTGAAATTAAAAGTTATTGAAATTAACGCAATAAAGTGACCATAACTTCTGAAAAAGGAGGGGAGTGGGAGGGGGGGTTAAAATTTTTTCCAGAACTTTTTAACATCAAAGTACATTATCTGGAGGCATTAGATCGATAATCGAGGCTGGCAATGAAATCATCCCTTACCCGGCATACCCTTTTTATTCAAGATATCCTGTTCGACTTTTTTTCACTGTGTTTTTCAGCTGCAGTTTTATGAGCTCAGTAGTACCCATGCTTGTGGTCAAGATGATTGATTTGAAGCCATTATCGTAATAGATTATATGTGTTTTCACTATCGTAAATGACAACATTCAACAGCTTTATTTTGCCATCAAACGAAAACAATATATTGGTTGTAGGTTTTAATGCATAATGCATATGAATTTGTGTGACAATTTTTTTGATTTTCACTACGTGTGGTATCAAAAAGTACAATTTCCGTCGCTGCAGGGTGTAGAAAAATTCGCAATTGTAAAATTTACTACATTGAACCTTAAAGTGCTGTCAATTACTAATATGGCATGGTACAAAAGAGCAAGTTTTACATCATCTAATACCTAGAATATTTTAATTGACCTAATGGAGTAATTTCAGTCCTGGGAACGAGCGTGATCCACCATCAAGTTTTTGCTGGACAAAAATCGATGGGTTTCAATTGGTAGAGAATTCGATACTCTGGTGTGGGATTGACCTCGGGTTAAAATTCAGTAGTGCACAAACTTAAGGGAGGGAGTGTTAAGGGGCTTAAAATTGAAAAATTCTTTTTTTTTTCAAAAATGTAAAGATCCATACTACATCCAAAGATCAGCTTCCTGGGTATATTAGAAAGGGAGATATGAAGTGTTTTTACTTTTTTGAGCTTGAAATTGGACTATTCCTCTCCTATCTCCGCTCCCCTTTGAGTTAGGAAGTTGAAACTTGGTATGTAGACCTAGTAAGAGCCATAAATGTGATTTCTGTAGACTTAGATTTTTCAGACCCATTTTAACCGCTTCACAGCTCCGAAAATGTGGCTTTTGGACGGGTTTTCTTATATTTCGAGTTTGACCTGGCATAACTCCTCTCCAAATTCAGCTGGGAAGTTGAAATTTGGTATGTATATTTAGCCAAAACTGTAATGATTTGTCAAGAGCTTCGCTAATTTGTCTGGTGAATTTTTGGTGCCAAGTTGATTTTTACATTTTTTAAGACGATTGAAACGATTAGATTCTTGTAGCCTTATTTCTTATGTCAATTTGTTAAATAAAATCATGCAATTATACATTATACGCCTATGTCAGATGTGGAGGAAATGCCACAAAATCCATTTTAGGATCTAAGAAGACTATTAGGAAGATTTTTGAGATTGTTAGGTATTCATCGAAAATGGAATTATTATACACATCTGCCCTCAAAATGTTTATGGGAAGTTTTCATCAGTACCTCTATTTTCAGGTATTTTTAAGGAATGCCACTACTTCTCACCCTCTTTCACGATTGTTTGAAAAACTTTTAAGGAAATTTTTTTTCAAGAAGCGTCCTTCTGAAATGAATGTAGGACATCAAATGTAGATGATTAAGTGCAATATTTAAATATTATCCTCCATAAATGATTTTTCAGGAGGTGCTTAAAGAATAGTTATGTATTTCGTGTTTTTCCAAGAATTCTTTTTCCATCATTAAAAATTTTTTTCCTGTAAAATTCTTGGTAAAATGAGCTGAATACTTTCTAAATAGGTATCCCGGAGTACACACATGGTTCAAAATATATGAAAAATTGCTAAGGGAAGCTAAAATAGATGAAATATTCATGAGAAAAAAAAAATTGATAAAAAATTGCGTTTGAGAGCTTAAAATAAATAAAATTTATATCTTTTGATGAAATTTTTTTCGAAAATTCATTTCATCAATTTTTAACAAGTTTTTGAAAAATTCTACTTAATTA
This sequence comes from Ferrisia virgata, assembly GCA_900060175.1. Lineage (NCBI taxonomy): Eukaryota > Metazoa > Arthropoda > Insecta > Hemiptera > Pseudococcidae > Ferrisia > Ferrisia virgata. Next base: position 7,773 of record FIZR01029038.1, read on the forward strand.
CTTAAAATTGATGTACCGCGTGTATTTCAAAAGGACGTTTCTCGAAAAGAAATTTCCTTCGTGTTTTCGCAGAGAATTGTGAAAAAACGTAGAAAGTAGGTAAAATTTATTAGAAATTCCTGAAAAAAGAGATAATAATGAAAATTTGCTACCAATGATCATTTTGGGTTCAAATATGTATAATAATTTAATTTTTCAATTTTTTTTGAAAGTTTTATAAAATTTCTGAACTTTGAGTAAATGGGTAAGAGATATGAAATTTTTACTACACAATATTGAGGTCGTTTTGCAACGATTTTAACTCCACCATTTACGGATTTCCATATGAGCAAATTTCGTTTACTATCAAAATTGGTGATTTTATCCAATCCACGGATTTTGAAAACTATTTGGAACACTGTTGGAGACCCACAAAAAATGTTCGAGCGCAAAGACCACTCTCCACGTATCTCTAACCTCAAATTCGTGTTCAGTGTGTCAAAAAACCTTTGTCTGTTAGCTACTTTTCACCTTCATATAGCTCTAATTTTCGAAATGTTATTTTTTTGGTCGATCAATTAAACAGGAAGGGGGAGTAGTTTTTGTGCTTGAAAATTTTTTAAGGGAAACAATGTACTAAGGGCCAAATCAACCTCTGTCAAACATAGGTAGGTAGCTAGGGTACCATTTTGAAAATGTGGTATCTGTTTATTAAGAATGAAAAAGGGTATTCTTCAATGAGTAAAATGAAGTTTTTCAAAGGTTCTGGTTTTAAAACTGGGTTAAATATGGCGTGGACAATTGGATATGAGCAATTTTCTATTCTTCTTAGCCCTGTCTCTCTTTCCTTGCAGCTGCATTACTAATATTTTATAATAAAATAGAAGTTGAAAAAATAAACTGTTGCATAATAAAAAATTGTACTTTTTCAAGGAAGGGGCGAGGAAGGCTAGAATTTTTCAGAGGTGCCACTCGATAGCGAAGCCTTTGAATTGAAGTAGTTAGAATTTTTATGGTAATACATGTGTTTGTTAGGAGCTGAAGATGTGTAAACCCAAGGTACAAGAGTCTCTTCTTTTAATTAGTTTAATATTCTTCGCCGAATGTCAAATTAAAAAAATAAATAAATAAATAAACACGAGGGTACTTACCGATCTGCTAAACTGGCGTTCTAGACTATTTATGTATGTATTATCTTCACACGGTCACCAAATACAGGTACAGACAAAAGTATGCAATGTATCGTGTTATCGTCGTGTCTCGTTGGAGGAACCTGTATCCGCGACGATGACACCTACACCTTCAATTACGTATTCACAAATAATACTGCAAGTAATAAAACGAATGTTGTCAACTTATCAACGAATTCGCGATTATGTATGGGTACCTAACTACCTACGTAATTGTACTCGTCGTCACCGGTAGGTAAGCGTAACGTCTTCATCGACACCCAAACTTCCATCCAGTAGCTCCGATGAGAGGGGAGAGGAAAGGAGAGGAGAGGAAAGGAAACACAGTACGTACGGTACACCAGTAAAATATGCACAACCTTGATCCCCACCGCATCCTTAACCTTCTTTACATTGTATTTTTGTACAATTCACATGCTACCGATGCGAAAAAAAAAAAATCTAGGTAATTGCATTTCTAAATGGAATACTTAAGATTACGATAATCTGGCCTGGCGCGCGTAAAAAGGAACCAGAGAGTTTGGTTTTTCTGCGGAAATTTTAATGGGGCGCTGTGGACGCGCGTAACGCGTTCAAAATTAACGAGGTATTTTTCAATTTAAATACCGGGCGCGTTTAAAACTGAATGACAAATGGTTCGCCTCTTTAAATTGACCGTTCCGAATGAATTATGTAATGCGAAAGGTGCCACTCGGTCTACGTTGCGTTTGTTTTAGGTCACTCTCACGCACACGTCGTATTTTACTTATTTATTATTTTTTGTTTTTGGAAAAAATACCTGTACAATGATAGGCGTTGTTTTTTTTTTTGATCGTGTGTTATCGTATATCAACGAACTATGCTGTGCACCATAACAGGATACGGAATCATCATCAGATTCATTTAAATCCACCACCAAGGGTAATTAGTCTGGTCAAATTAGCATTAAATTGTGGAAAAATTTATGGACAACATTTTTTTCCGCCAGGATTGTAGTACACCGCGCTCTAAACAATATATCGAAAACCGAACAGAATCGGACTGGTGATTTTTCCCAAATAGCATGATTTTTGTACCAAAAACAGGTTTTTTTTACCAATAACTTCGTCTAACTTTGTTCCTAACTACGATACCGAAAAATGTTCGAATCAAAAAATGAAGCCAGTTGAATTTCCAATAAAAAAGATCATTACATATTTTTTTTAAAAATCGTTTGAAACACTTTAAAATGAATTTGAAAAAGATGCGTTATGCGTCAACGTGATGTCCCGCGTAGTGCTTCTGTCGCGTGGCGGGAGCCAGCGGCCAACATTCGTAGTCACGCGGGCCCAATTTTCGTTCAGCATATCTAAACAAAAAACGTGCCTCGGATTTCGACCAAACTAACAGTGATGGTTGACCTCGAGTTGAAAACCCGCCCCACAAAATTTTGTGCCCCCAGCTCAAGGGAGAAGGAGTAAAACTGTGTGGCCTCAAACCAGAGTCATTTTCGAAAAAAAACCTAGTTTTTCGTCATTTACACACCTTAAAAATGGTGTAGGACTCTGGTTTTAGAACTATAAAGGTGCGATTCAAGTTTCTGCATCTACGTAGCGCACTTTTGGCCCTCTACCAGATTGATTAAAAAGTTACAAATTAAAAATCGAGATTTTTTTATTTTTCAAATAATGCATTTAATGGGCTTATTGCCTCAAATTCGTGTTCGAAATTTTTTCAGCTCAGAAAAATTTTATTTAGGTTTAAATACTTGGATAGTTTTGCATAACAGTGTTAATACGGGCTTTTTAGGTTAAAACTCGGAACAAAATTTACGGAAAGTGAAGATTCTGTGTATAGGAATTATAAAGTATGTATTTCAGTATTCCTGAACTTCCATAAAATTCATGCATATTTTAATTTTTTGGCAATAACTTCTTAAATAACGCACTTACGAAAAAAATGTCGAAACAAATGTTGTAGAGTAACAAAACACAATCAGTTTTACTCCGCAGACTTTTTCTCTTGAAGGGTTTGGTGGGGGGGGGGGGGGGGTT
>FIZR01029038.1:10969-33133 GCA_900060175.1 Ferrisia virgata
GGGGGGGGGGGGGGGGGGACTTACAGATTTGCAAATTAGTCATTTTTGAAAATTTTCCCAAAACAAATAATTTTTTAAAATCGGATAAATTTACTTTTATGAGTGATTGTTTTGGATAGTACTTTCCACTGACGTATAAAACAAGAAAAACACGAGAACAACCACTTTTCTCAAAGTAGAGGGGTTGGGGCCTCTGTTAAAAAAGTCGCAACTTTCTCCAAGCGTAGATTGGTTGCAATAAAGAATTAGAAAAATCGGTTCAAAAAAACGTTGTACAGCATCGAAAGATGAACATACTCGTTTTTTATTTTTTTCGTAAGTGGTCATTTAGGGGGGGGGCGGTGGAGCTAAGGAGAAAATGAAAAAACAATATTCGAAAATTCTTTCATTGATTGCATTGAGCTAATGAGAGGAGGATATAAATTTCAGCCAGTTAAAAATGTAATGAACTTCATTCTGAGGTTTTGTAGGCACTGGACACGATTTTTACTGCAATTTCAACTCTGAACCCCAATGGGACTTTCTATAGGCAGGAGAAATTTTCTAACATCATTTTTTTGTTTTCTCCACAACCCCCCTCCCCCATGATGACCACCTGGGGAAAAAATTAAAAAATGAAAATGCTCATTTTTTAATGCTGTACAACGTTTGTTTGAATCAATTTTTCAAATTTTTTATTGTAATCGATCTACGTTTGGAGAAAGTTGGGACTTTTTCAGAAGAGGACCCCCTCTCCAACTGTGAGAAAAGTGGTTGTTTTTGCATTTTTCTTATTTTACCTAGTGGTGAGAAGTACTGTGCAAAACAACCAATCCTGAAGTTGAATTAACCTAATGTTTGGAAAATTATTTGTGTTTGTGCGAAATTTTCAGAAATGACTGATTCGCGCAGCTTCCAGTCCTCCCCCCTCCCCCCAAAAAATACTTTCCGGAGGAAAAGTCTGAGGAGTAAAAATGTTCGCATTTGGATGCCCTATAACATTTGTTTCAATAAGTGCATTATTTAAAAAATTGTTACCAAAAAACCAAAATTTGTATCCTCTTTTCCTTCAAAAGGCAGCCAAAATATGCATGGATTATGGGAAAGTTTTACTAGAGTATATGATAGATGTGAATTAAACGAGATAGCCTCCAATTTCTATGACACATTCTATGATAACGCAAATGAAATCCCAGAAACTGCCATAGATGAATTAGAATTCGTAATGAGAAAATTTGTAGTCAAGTCAAATCACCTGGCTCTGATGGTATAATTATTGGACATTTAAAATTTGGCGATAAGAAATTATGGGAAAAATCCGGATTCTCTTCAATAAAATTCTCTTTGACGGTATAATCCCTACTTCGCAGAAGAAGCCCGATATCGTTTTAATTTTTAAAAAAGGCGATAAGCATAAAATAGAAAATTATCAGCCAATTGGTTTTAGTCCTACACTTTCAAAACTTATTTCTAAAATTCTCACAAACCGCATTACCAATTACTTAGATATGCAGCAACCTAAAGAGCATGGGAGGTTTTAGAAGAAATCGGTTCACAATGGACCATCTACAAGTTATCAACCAACTCATTGAAAAGGGTAGCGAATATTATATGGACATTCAACTAGCATTTGTAGATTTCGCAAAAGCCTTTGATTTACTGAAACATAGTTTCATGCTAAAATCGATTTTGAACCAAGGGGTACAACTAACATATGTGGAAATTATTATCAAATTATACCAAAATTTATGTATTAGAATAATTACAGAAAGGCCAGGGTTCTACTTCAAAATAAAAAAAAGGTGTCAAACAAGATGACCCCGTTCTCGCCCCTTCTCTTTTCATGTGCCCTGGAAGAAATCATTCAAAAACTTAAATTCTGAAAGTATGGTAATAAAAATAAATGGAAATTTCCTCAGTAATCTTAGGTTTGCTGATAACATCGTCCTAATTTCTGATTACCTACCCCAAGTTACATGTAAAAAGCAAAGAAGCGGGCCCAGATATGAACTAAAATAAGACAAAAGTACTATCAAAAACACTTGACCAAACCATTATCCAAATCAATATTACCCCAATCGAATGTACTGTTAATGATTATAATCTACTTAGGGCAGCTAATAAAATGGGATAACCGTATGACGAAACAATTATAATATAACTGAAAACGCAATGGAGAGAGCAACGCTGAAAATTTCTAAAAAGGACAAAATTCCAGCTAACGAAATTAGAAAATTTCTAAAATATAATTTGGGAGCAATTTTGCGTGGCTAAAAGAAAAAAATGCGACTGGGTGGGACACATTGCTAGAATAAGGGATGAGAGATGAACATGTAAGGTCACAAATTGGTTTTTACGAGAAGGTAGGCGCCGTGGTAGGCAAAAATTAAGATGGAAGGATGATATAGTGAAATTTATTTCGTGTCGCTGAAAACAGGCTTAAATGGACGAGGTTGAGGGAAAGCTACGCTCGCTACTCGGGCGTCGGATAATGATTAAAATATTATGTATATGATTAAATGTGAGTATTAATATCTGAATAATTGTGAAATTTCGTCGTGAAAAAGAGCAATATTTTTAACTTTTATTAATAAATGAAATATTGGCAGGATGCTCGTGGTTAAAATGTTCGAAAGCTTGTATCTATGGGGTTGGTAAAGTATGTCTAAATGTTTACATCAGCAGTTGGGATCTTGAATCAGAAGAGATTCGATGATCCAGTCTCAGATAGTTGCAAAAATTACGATAAAAATTGATTTTTTTTTTTTTTGTATAAAATTGAAGAAATTTCAAAATATGAGGTGCGTATTATACCTCTATTTGATTAATTATTACTCTTACATGAGGTAAAATAGCATATGTTTTATGTAATTTGTTTAGGTATATGCTGAACAAAAATTGAGCCCGTATGTCTACGTACGTTGGCCACTGGCTCTCGCGACGCGACAGAAACATTACGGGGAACATCACGTTGACGTATAAAACGACCTATTTCATACTCGTTTCAGAATGTTTTAGTCGATTTTTGAAAAAAATGTGTAATAAGCTTTTTTATTGGAAATTTGACTAGCTACATTTTTTTATTTAACTTTTTTTCGGTATCGTATCTAGGAACAAAGTTAGGCAAAGTTGTAGGTAAAAAACCAGTTTTTGGGGCAAAAATGAAGATATTGGGAAGAAGTATCAGTCCAATTTTGTTCGATTTTGGATATGTTATTTAGGGGTTGGTATACCATAATCCTGCTGAAAAAATTTTGCCCATAAATTTTTCCGTCATATTGCCACTTTTCGCGCTAATTTGACCGAACTACAAATTCAAAATAGCGTTGAAGAGATCATTGTTTTCTTTTTAACTTTATAGATATATAGATATTTTTTCTATATACTTCGATTGAACTTTTTCGTTTAGCTTTTGAACGCGTATTGGTAGGTTAGGTACCAAACAACGTATAAAATAAACGAAGCGATTTATAGCTTTTAGGAAGGAAAAAAAAAAAGGTATCGTTACAATTCGCCGAAAGCCAATTATCCGCTATGGATTGTTAATTCTTTTATTAAATCGGAACTGCCTGCCTTTAAGCTGTAAGCACAACACGGTTTGAATTTTCACTTTGGCCTTTGCGAATTGTCGTCGGATTTAGCGCTGTATATATACGATAAAAACAGATTGCGAAAAGGACTTATTATCGTTTAACGCCGGCGTTTAATCTTTTAGAAAAAAAAAAATAAATAAAAAAAAAAAAAAATAGGAAAAAAAGTCCCCCGAAAAAAGTCGATTTTCTATTGGAAATAAAAAGTGTATCAAATACGAACATGTAATGGGATTAAAAAGTTTTTCCGTATGACTTTTTTCGATTTTTCGCTTTTCTTTTCTTTTAGCTGCACGTTTTTTTCTTTTAAGGTTTGTTTCGCTGAACTGAGGCGATAACATTCGATATGGAAGAAGTTTGGTGTTGCCGATGGCTTTACAGAAAGAAAGTTGAATTTTTTTTTTTCAATTTTATATTCTTACATGTACACATATAACAATATGATGAGATTAAATTTTTTTTTAAAAGAACGAAAAGCTTTCCAAACCATATGACAATGAACTAACCTAAAGAATATGAAGGGAGATCTCGTCGACGAAGGGCAGAAGAATATCGATACGTACTTACTTACTTTTACATAGGTATGTGGCTATGTGCGTATTATTAAGTAGCTAGCTTGGTAGGTATAGGTAAAATAGGTAGTATCGACGATGGTGTGTTACACGTCTGGAAAATTTCACCAGTTGCGAGAGCTGTAGGAAAATTTTCACCTCCTTTTCGCGAGTCGTAATAGTGTATATAGACTGTTGTGTTGGGTTAACGATAAAGTGATGAATTGTCGATGCTTCGGTAAATAAATCAGTTTTTCGACTCGTTCCAGAAAAGGTCATTTATTATTATCGTTAAAGAGTAACGAGTATTTACGCGCGGTTATACTATTTCAGTTTATATTTTCAGCCGAATGGCGGGTAATTTGTCACGCGGTAACGAGAATAACGTAAATTTACGTAATTTTACTTTGTTTCGATTTATTTTTGGTGAATGGTTCGTCGTTGTGCCGGAAGTACACATACAAATAGCTATATACCCGCGTGAACTAGGCTATTTTTACGAAATGAGTAAAGAACGAATTTCGATCATCGACGAGATAGACCTTTTTCTTTTTTTTTTCTTATTCTTCTTATTTATTTATTTTTTTTTTTCGTTTGTGGTTGTGGAGAAAAAAAACATCAAACAAAAAGCGCATTCCGCTTTTATACTATGTTTTTTCCCCTATTGTTCTTTTTTTTTCTCTCCTACATACGATTGTTCCGTTCTGTTTACTTATTTCGAGATACCCATTGTAGGTATCACCTTTGTGCACAGTACGCGGAAGTTGTATTACCTCAATTTATGAAGGATTTCAAGTAGGATATTCTTGTTGTATCAAGTTGCTTTCGTATTATACGATAAAGCTATCTAACCGAAGAAACTGCAGACTTTAGAAGCTTTATACTTAATCTGTATAGTATTTTAGCAAATGTGATTGGTTATGAAAAATGTAAGCATATACATGAAAGGTATTTTGATTTGGATTTATCTGGACGGCCAAGTGTCCGAATTTTGTTTTTTTTTTTTGCAATTGTGAAAATGACGCGGTTACTGTAGTTGCTGTAAAATTATATTAAAATGATGTGGATAGAAATTTTAACTCTTTGACTCTATTTTATCAGCTCGAGAAACGAACTCAAAGTTCAAAAAGCGTATTCTTCGGATGAAAATGGGAAAAATTTTCTTATTCACAGGTAGTCAAAATTTTCTCAAATCATCTGTAGAATAGGATAAGTTGAATCTTGTTGTTGTTGTTTTTTTGGAAATTTGCTAAAAACAGCGGGGGTCGCCGATTTCTTAATCATGCAAAACTTACGTACAGTTCAAAAATTCTCAAAAAATCGAATGAAAATTTTTTTTGAAATTTTTTTCCAAAAATGGAATTATTATACATGTTTGAACACAAAATGATCATTGTTGGGAAATTTTTGCCATTTCCATTTTTTTCAGAGGTTTTTAAAAATGCTACTTACGTTTTTTCACGATTTCCTGAAAAACCAAGATGGAATCTTATTGAGAAAGTTCCTCCTGAAATGGATTAAAGATGGCAATTTTAGAGGAATGAACGCAAAATTTCAATTTTATCTCCCATAGACAATTTTTCAAAAATGCTGAAAAAATGTTATTTTTTTGCATTTTTTCAAAAACTTTTTTTATTATTTTGCAACGAATTAAAATCTGCTTTCTTCACTTTTGCCTTTCTTTAGGAGTTCTCAGTTGCTATTCCAGCATATAAAAGTTCATAACAGTATAAATGATTTACAAAAAGAAAAAAAAGCATCACTTTGCAGGACTTTTTCAGCCTGATTTTCATGACATATCACAATCATGAGAATTGGAAAAGAAAGCATTGCTGTTAGGAAGGGTTTAATGACGCTAAAAAGTGAAGTCCTTCCAAAAAGCACATCTAGGGCTTCTACTAAATATACATAACTAATTTCAACTTCCTAGCTCAATTTGGAGGAAAATTATGCAATAAAAAACACAAAAAATAAGAAAAAACTACCAAAAAAACGCGCATTTGGGGCTCTGAAAAGTCGAGACCTCCAAAGGGCACATTTAGGGACTCTGCGTAATGTAAAATATCCTAATTTCAAGTTCCTAGTTTAACTTGGAGGAGAGCTATGCGAGGAACAAACTGAAAAAAGAAGAAAAAACGGTCAAAAACCACTTTTTTGAGGCTGTGAGGGGCTAAAATGGGGCTGAAAGTTTGAGACTCCAAAAGGGCACATTTAGGATCCTCACTTAATGTACATACCTAATTTCAAGTTCCTAGCTTAATTTGGAGCAGAGTTATGTGAGAAACAAACAAAAAAAATAAGAAAAACCAACCAAAAAACCACTTTTTTGAGGCTGTGAGGGAGTGACAATGAAGTTAAAAAATCTAAACGCATAAAAGGCGCATCTAAGACCACAATTAAATGTACATACCGAATTTCAACTTCTTAACTCAATTTGGCGGGGAGATAGGGGAGGAATAGGCCTTTTTCAAAGTAAAAAAAAAAACAAAACCTTCATCTATCCGCTCCTATTTGACTTAGGAGATTGATCTTTGTACATCTTTTAATTTTCTATCAACTGGCCTAAAAAGTAGCAGTTTTTGCATGTTCTACTCTTCAGCACCCCCTCCCCTAAAATGGGACACAACTGAATTTTGACCCAAGGTCATCCACACTCATACATATCCAATCAGCTGTCAAGTTGATCTGATTGACAAAATTGGAACAATTTTGGTCTGTATCAAGCAGAGTAAATAATTTTAATGTTCGAAAAAAAAAATTAAAAAATAAAAATCTGACATGGCTAAAAATCTTTTTGAAGGCCTTTCAGGATCCCAAAACGGATTTTGTTGGTATTCCAGGTAGTCGAGTACCAACAATGTAAAGAATTTTGGACATGCCAGAATCTTGAATAAAGTTGATTCCTCGATTGATCCCCCCCCCTCTTCCGGTTCCTCCACACTGTTGAAAATAATAATGGTTAAATTTCTGGGAGGTTTTGATTGTTTAGCCCCTTTTTTCATCTCTAATAATTTCGAAAACGTGGATTTCTTGGTAAATGGTATCGTTTTTCGAATTGCTTCCTCTATTAAATTTTTCTCAAATCGATCTACGCTTCTAAAGAGCGAAAATTTTGTATTTAGATTTTGTGAAGACATATACGTGCATTTTGGGGTTTTTAATTATTTACTGCTAAATTAAGTTTGATTTTTATTCTGGGTTTCCGTACCTCTACTAATTCTACATGCCAAATTTCAACGTCCTAGCTCACTTTGGAGGGGAGATATAAAAGATTAAAATTCAAAATATTGCAAAAAGTGCTAAACTCTTTTAAAGGAAATCCTGCACCTTCAATAAATCTGCATACCAAGTATCTGAAGGTGCATTTTAATTGTAATTTTTTTTTGTTTTAATCATTAAAATAAACTATTTTCTGAATTTAATATCAAATAAGTATTTCATCCTTAGAAAATATACTCGCCTCGGTATTCCAAACCAGTCAAAACAAATTGATCAATGTAACTACCCAAAGAAATAATGAACTTTATTAATTTCCATTCGCTGTTGCAAGCAGGACAAAGTAAAATACCTCGTATTGAGTTCGCAAAATAATTATCACCTCGATTCCTCGAGTAGTAGGTATCTTCGAAGTTGAGCTACAATTTAATTTTGGTAAATAAATTTGCCGTCTTGAAATAGCGTGATGGTATTGGAGAATGCGAGCAATGTTTAAAATATAATGAAAGTTTTCACCGCGAATTTATGAGAGTCGAAGCTTAGTATCTTGAACTTCAAGTCTTCACCTGTCCCGCTTACAAATAAAATTTCACTTACAATCGACAAAATGTAGAAGGAACTAAATTGTATCGAGAAAGCCTTTAAATGACGTTTATATTGAATAAAAAAATAATAATAATAATAATACATTGGCATGTACATATTTATATTCAGCCAGGAAGAAAGAATATTATTTTTTTATCTGACAAGCTGACAGCGCGGCATACCTCCCTATTTCTTTTTATTTTATTTAAATTCTTTTAAAATTAAAGAAAAATATAATAATTTCAAAATTCATATTTTTCTTTGAATTCATCGCGACTGTGTTTTTTTTTTTTTTAGTTAAAAACAAAATGGTAAAATTAGTTTATTTTTATAAAAACGAAATTTCAAAACTTACCTGAGTATAACTAGAGATCTAGGCAGCATTCAGTCAACGTAACTCGAACCGTAGTAAAGCTATAGAAATGAATCATCAAAGAATGGTTTCTATAATGAAGTTAAATGTTTTAAGCGTGGTAACTTAATTTTCGACGAAAAGACTCGCCCTGTAAAAACAAGTAACAAGCGTTTTTCGAGTCTTATATAAAATTTAGGTTTTAAAAACATCATCATCGAAGAATTAGATTAGTCATTCGTGAAATTTATTGCTTCTATTTAAGGGTGAATTTTACGCTACGAAAGTTTCGATACGCATTTTACACTTGAATTGCCGCATTACAACATTTTAATCTTAAAGTACCTACCTACCTACCTCGATACTGAAGCATAAACTTTCCATAAAAATTCAACTTTTCTATTTGATATTTTCTCCGCCCCAAATTTTTACCTTGTAAAAATTTTCAATATTTTTTTCTTTAATTTGTGCTCGGAGTTTTTATTTTTTCGTTTTATTTTATTTTTTCAACAACTCGACAAGTTTTCCTTGCTTCTTTCATTTGCTTTATTTTTCCCTCCGCGCCGTGTCGGGCAAAATTTAATTTAATTTTTTTAATAGCTACGCTTTTGTATTTTCAAGCCAAGATTATTTATGTATTTATTTTTTTTCTTGTTTTGAAACTTTCGTGGCAGCCTTTTAGCTTGATTAACGGCGCGATGAGAAGAAAGTTGGATTCGAATTTTTTTTAAATATCGATGTTCTGTGTGTTGTGATTCTAAAAATTTGAAAGTATTCAAATCAAAAATTAAAAAGTGCGGTTTGAGTATTTCTTTTTTCACAGTTACCTAGCGATGAAGTTTTTCATTATTTAGGTACTCCTAAGTCAAAGGGTGATGTTCTCCAGCTGCATCCAAAAATTTACTTGAAACGTAAGAAAAAAAATTGATTTTGAAAAAAAAAAGAAAAGGATTAACAAGCTATCTGGTTCCTGCAATGTTTAGGATAGATGAATCGTTTTGCATTCGTGTAATATGAGTTGTTAATTTCTGGTATGAAGGAAGCATTATCGATACCCGCTACTCTGTATCGTTTATATGAGTTGAATTGAATTTTGTTGACTGTAATTAAAAAAGCCATCGAATCACAAAAATCTTTGCAAGCCTAAAAGTATGAAAAATTCAATTATACCGCGGTGATGCGGAGAGAGCAGGGGACAATAAAACTAAAAAGTCGACCCTACTAAATCTACATACTGAATTTCAACTTCCTAGCTCAATTTAAAGATGGGGAGAGAAGGGGGGTTGATGAAATAAAGCTTCTTAAACGTCGAAATCCTCGAAATATACATCTAGGACCTACACTAAATCCATATTTGTAGGGGAGTTATGCGAGGAACAAACTCAAAACATAGGTGAACCCACTCAAAACTCACATTTTTGGGGCTGAGAGATGTTGTAATTGGTCTGACAAGTCGAATCTTCCAAAAACCTTATCTACGGCTCCTACGAGGCCTGCATACCAAATTTCTTTTTTCTAGCTCAATTTGGAGGGGAGTTATGCGAAAAATATACTCAAAACATAAGAAAACGCACCCAAAAAATACATTTTTAGACTGTATGTGGGTGTAATGGGTCCGAAAAGTCGATACCTTCGAAAAGCATAATTAGAAACCCCTACTAAATGTACATACTAAATTTCAACTTCCTAGCTCAATTTGATGGTGAGATAGGTGAGGAACAGCCCCGTTTTCAGGTTTAAAAAAGGGGAAACCCCTTATATCTCCCCTCCTAATTGACTTAGAAGGTTGATTTTTGGATATGTTGTATAACTTTTGATTCCCTCTCTATTGGCTTAAAAAAGGTTAATTTTTGCATTTTTGACCCCTCAGCACCCCCTTCTCCAAATTGGGGCATTATTGAATTATGACCCAAATTCATCCCCACTCATATATATTTAAATTACCACTCAATTAAACCTATTGGCTGAATTGGATCGATTTTGCACCGTATCGAGCCGAGTAAATAAATTTTAATCTTCGAGGAGAAAAAAAAATAAAGAATAATAAATAAATATCTGATGTGGCCAAAAATTGTCGTAATGGTCTTCGAGGACCATGAAACAAATTTTGTTGAGTCTTACCCTCCCTCCCCGTCCGCCTTAGGTCGATTTTGCATTGGCAATATGACTTTGATGGTCGAGCTAAAAAGTTCGTTTTTCTCGGATCCATTCTTATCACATGCAAAGGTACTCGACTACGCATGAATTTTACACCATTAGAAGCCCCTCCTCTCAACACCCCATCCGCCTGTTTAAAACGCGTAACAAAATTTGCTTACATGCAATTTTTTTCAGCTTTGAAAATTTAATCATCGCGTCGTGTGAGCGAATCGGTAGGTACTTCTATCGACGACGATAAGATATTACGTATATACTCGTTATAATTTGAAATTCGTTGAATTAAATTGAAAAAAAAGAAATTTTACTCCATCCTTTTATTTTCAACTCTTAGATACAAACTGTCGTTAGAGATAGAGATAGAGATAGAGATAGATAGATAGAGAGATAGAGAGATAGATAGAGAGAGAGAGAGAGAGAGAGAGAGAGAGAAAACCACATCGTGTCAAATTAAAACACCATGCTGTATTGAGAGACGAGAAAATATTTGAATATTCTATTAACTTGGCTGTTCAAGTCTTGATGTGTACGAAATCGCGAGTAAAATCTAATTCACCCTTTTTACTTTAAATAACCCGTTGAGCACGTATCATCGTTTCAACTTTGGCTGCACACTCTTGACGCGCCACGTCGGGTGTAAGTATATCGATTAAGGGCGCCAGATCAAGAACACTTGTACCAAACATGAGTTTTCTCTTAATCCGACAAAAGTCAAACGAGTACCGCACGTACACAGCTCAGCTCGTCATTCAACGCATTATAAAATGTATATATATGTTTATGTGCGTTATACAAGGTTACTCTCGCGTGGTATTTTTGTATAAATTAACTCGAACGCGATCCCACTAAATTACAATGTACGTAATCTTTATAGTATTACAATGTAATACGTACAATGGCGTTTTGTACGTATCGCCATTGATGGTTGAAATATGTACGTAGAAGGTACTTATATTACATATATGGATGAAAATCACCATTTACTATGTAAATCTGCGCTGGAAATTTTTTTTTTTTTTTACATTTTATAACCTTGACGATGTGTCGTTTCTGTGTCGAAGAAAGAAAGAAGAAGAAAAAAAATAACAACAACAACGAAATTCCGACGAGTATTTTAAAATACCGAGTTTGGTATTTTTTGATGTTTTGAACTTGATGAAGGTGAAATTTCTCTCGTGCTCTTCAGTAGATAACTTTTTGGTCTACAGCTATCAAAATGGACAAGTTTTTATCGTTATAAAAAAAAAAAAAAAAAATACAAAAATTATAACGCTTTGTTAGAAATTGTACTGTGTGTCCTGTTTTATAGATGTTTTGTAAATGGCTTTAACTTCGCTCGTAATGACCAACGTGTTAAAAAGTTTTACAAGCATATAAATAAAGTTCTTTGAATAGTCTATATACCTAGACCTGCATATAAAGACAAATCCCTTAGTTTAAAGTTTTAAATAAAATTTTTTCAATTTTTCAACTTACTCATCTGATGTTTGAAAAAATTTTATTCGAAAAATAATAACGTCGAATACGGACGTACAAGTCGTAAACGTAAACAGATTAACATGCCAGACAATTTAATATGCATTGCTTGAATTATTACGTTTATTGTCATGGTAACTTGTACGGTCGTTTTTTTTTTCGTAATTTATATACAAAATGTATATTATAAAAAAAAAAAAAAAACGAAGAATACTTTATACAATAACGGGTCCGGCTGTTTAAATTGACGTAATTTAAAAATAAACGTACGTGGTGGTATCTTTCATTTTGCGGTTTTGTAGTACGATCGTATTGGATGGTACAATAAGTTTACCTGCGCCTGCTGTGTTATTTGAGCGACTTCGTTATTTCAAAATCACGCCGTTTTATACTCAAATAAAATCATTACTATCGTATTTCAAACACTATGTCATCATTAAAGCGAAATATTGTACGCCTACCTGCGCTCTCTGTACCTATAGCTGTAAATACCTACTTGTGTGAAGTTTTTTCGACAATTTTTTTCGTATATTCCGCAAGTCGTACTTTATTTTCGATATTTTCGCCAACGTATTGCGATACTAATGAAGCAGCGAACGAATATTCTTCATTTTGAGCAAATCCAGTAGATTTTTAGATACAGGTATTCTACAGAATCAACACGGCTCGTACTTGTAGCTAAGCTAAGCTAGCCAGGTGAAGGTATAGGTACCCAACAATATAGAATATCTCGCATTTCAAAATAATATATCTACGTTGTACTTACGCGTACAAACGTAAAAGCCCTGGCTGGTACATGGTGAAAAATTTACAACAACGTTATTCGACTTTTAATGGTTAAGATTTGTAACACGCGACTTTGCTAAAATGCTTTCCTTTTGTAATTGTTCGCAAAAGATTAGATGTGCCGAGGAGTAAAGTAGGTATTATGTTTTTCACGCTGTAATTAACAAGATGTTTTCTTACTCAATAGCATTACGTAATACGATAAAATATATCGCCAACGTATGAGAATACTATTTTCTTTATCCTTTTTTTTTTTTTTTTCTTTTTTTTTTCGGAATTTATTTATCAATTGAGCGAAATTTCGTTTACTGTTGAATTAAACGTGTCGCAAATTCGTAACGATATAGCTGATGCTAGCTTATGATGGCATAGGTTATCTTAAAATGATGTAAAAATTTCAGTTTTACAATTAAATTTTTCCAACACGCAGAACTGACTCTAAATTCAAAAATTTTCAAATAATCGTGAACATTTTTTTTTTTTGAAAATTTTTCCCAAAAATCTACACCTATTTCAAGCAGAGTGTTTCGCAAAGAAATATTTCCTTCGTAGTTGTACGGAAAATCGTGAAAAAACGCAAAAACTGACATTTTTTAAAACCCCTTCAAAAGAATTGCAAGGGCGAAAACTTGCCACCAATGATAATTTTGAATTTAAACAAGTATAATAATTTTTTTTAGATTTTTTTGAACATTTTTGAACCTTTCGGCAAGCTGAAATTCCAACACTATCATTTTGAAGTCATTTCGCAGCTCGTTTGCACATTTCAAAAAAAAAAAAAATATTTGGTCAAGTGGCCATCCCTGTTATGCCTGATTTTCTATGTCATATTGTCAATGAAAACCAGGCTATTACAGTCTATCGACCAACGGTGTTGAGGGGGGGGGTGGTACCAATAAAATCCGTTTTAGGGTCCTAGAAGACTATTAAGACAATTTTTGGCGATGTCAAATATTTATTTTTATTTTTGCGCCTATTTTTATTCCAAAGATTAAAATCATTTACTCTGCTGGATACTGACCAAATTCACTTCAATCGGCTTAGTTTGATGGTGGATTAGATATATATGAGTGGGGGATGACCTTGGTTCAAAATTCAGTTTTGCGCCATTTTAGGGGGAGGGCTGCTGCGGGGCCAAAAACATAAAAATTGTTCCTTTTCAAGTCAATCGATAGAGAATCAACAATTGTACATATAACATATCCAAAAATAGGTCAATTAGGAGAGGAACAAAATTTTAGACCTTTGTTACGCAGAAACCGAAAGAGATATATGAAATTTTTTTTCTAAAAAGTTATGGGAATTTTAAATTATGTGTGTTAAGTTATATTTGTGAATTCTTACAGATAAAAAAAAAACTGAAAAAACACATTCTTAAAAGGTGCTTATTAGGGTGGGCCAAATTTAGATTTTTTTTCAAATCTCTGAACTGCGATTCACAATACTTCCGAAATGATCTCACAATGATATTGGAAAAATTTCAGCCCTTCAACTCAATTTTTTAAACTTGCAAAACTCATTGAAAACTTGAATGAAAAATTTTATTGAAAATTTTTTCCAAAAATGGAATCATTATACGTATTTGAACTTAAAATCATCACTGTTGAGAAATTTTGCCATTTCGCATTTTTTCGTGGGTTTTTAAAAAATGTCGCTTTTTGTGTGTGTATTTTTTTAATATTTTCTGAAAAACCACGAGGGAAATTTTTTTTGAGACCCCCTCCCTCCGATGGATTTAGGACGTCAACTTTAGATGTTTAAGCGCAATATTTCAATTTTATCGCCCATTGACGATTTTTCAGGGGTGCGACAAGAATTTTTTCACACCATTAGAAATTTTTTTCACTAAATTCTTGGTAAAATAGACCGAGGATCTGTTTTCTCCACTTTTGCCCTTTTCAGGAGTTCTCAATTTATATTCCAGAAATGCAAAATGTAGTATAAATTGTTCAAAAAAAGAGAAAAAAATATTAAAAATAGACTTCGAGAGTCTAAAATGGATAAAATAAGTGTTTTGTGATGAAATTTTTTTCAAAAATTCCATTTCTAAATTTTTAACAAATTCATTTTGAAATAAGTAAAAAAAGATTCTTTTTGAGTGACCTTGAAAAATCGTCTGTGAGGGATGAAATTGAAATATTGTGCTTAATCATTCCAAGTTGACGTCCTAAATACATTTCAGGGGAGAGTTTCTCTAAAAAAATTTTCTTTCATGTTTTTTTAGAAAATCGTGAAAAAACACAAAAAGGGCACATTTTTCAAAAACCCATGAAAAAGGCGAATTGACAAAAATTTTCCTATAATGATCATTTCAAGTTCAAATATGTGTAATAATTCAATTTTTTGAAAATTTTTGAATTTTAAATGAGTTTTACGAGTTTAAAAAGTCGAAGGTTGAAATGTTTACCACATCTTTTTGAGGTCATTTCACAAGTATTATGACCCACGGTTTGCGGATTTTCAAAAAAAAAATTAAAATCTAAATTAAAGATATGTGATAAAAAATTTCATATTCAATTTTGTAGCGAACTAATTCGCAACTATTTTTTATTTTTTGTTCTAGGTGAGTCCGAATTTTTATACATGAAAAGTAGAAACATATAGGTAAGTTACTTTATTAATTTTTGAAAACTATAGTTATACCAGATGTTCTATATTAACTTCGCCATCCTTATACCAGTGATAGGGACTTGCATAAATTGAAGGGACTGAGATTATGCTGTTTTAAAAATGCCATTTCAACCCATACCTGTCGCTTACTTTGAAAATTCACAGATGTAAAAAAATTAATATTTAATAAAAATTTGCTTTTTGCTCTAAATCACAGTATATATAAACTTTTGAATACGTGCTCTATGAAAATCGAGAGTGGGGGGGGATGAAGTGGTTCGTAAAGTATGGCAAAATAAATACAAAAAAAACACGACTAAATATTTGTAATAATTTTGAGAAAGCCATTATGAGCACCTCTTTGAAAAATTTTTAAATGATCTTTAACTTAATGATTGGGGTGGTAACTCAGTGGGTTACATATTCTTTCCATCTCATATTTCAACAACCTCATTCGAAATTTTTTTCTTTTTTCGTTTTTAATCTGCTTTAGAATCAAAACTACTTACATCTTTGGAATTTGAAATTATTCAGTTCTTGTGGAGCTGAATGCAACATTCGTGAATTGTAGCTGGGTAAAAGATAAAAATTCAAAATAATAAAAGCTGGATACCTACATAAAAAGCCTAATTACCAGGCACCGTTTAATAGGCATGTGTCATACCCAGCGAAAGCTTTAGTTCGACTTTTTCATGTTTCATTACCTCAGCTGTGTGTGCCTCTTCAATTATTTACCGTTCTAGTTTTTTCTTTCTTTTTTTCTTCCTATTTTCATATCCTTTCTTATTTCATTTTGTATCCCCTTTTTTGTTCAAAAAGGAAAAATAATTTCTCGCAATGCTTTGAAAAACTGTTGTTTTGTCTGATGCCGATTAAGCGTAAATTTTAAATATTTTTACAATTTTTCCACAAGAACGAATTCGAATGACAAGAGTTTACAGCATTGAATTCGCCTTCGTCGATAAAATAGCTTATTGTAATTCTTTTGATACGAATTTATCGATCGACTTTTGCCAAAATTCAAGGTCTACGTTCAGATACGCGACGGTTTTAAATTTTAATACCGAAAAAAAAAATGCGTAAATTTTATTTCGGAGGAGAAAAAATGAACGGATTTTTCAATTTTCAAACAGGTGTAGCAATCTTGATTAGAATTGAAATAAATTTAACTCTTATACGTGGATGTGGCCCAGTACGTAACCTCTCAAATCATATATGTAAATCCGTCGTTTTCAGTCAACATGAAAAATATATACTAACACACGCATATTATATAACCAATGAACTTATATATATATCTACATTCTAATTACCATTTATTCGATATTTCTTTTCATCCCCCATACATATGTAAAGGTATAGTACGTATACTATACGCGATATCGAAATGGGAAAAAAGGTCTCATAATTGACCTCTCCATAGTTAGACCAGCGAACCCAATTTAAAATTAATGCGACGTTTATAAGCGGGTATAAAAATGTAAAATATATTCAAGATATACCAACTGACCACAGCACGAATTTAACGTTCCTTTTTTTTTGTTTTATTTTTTTTTATTTTTTTTTTTTTGCTTATTTTTTTTATTCAAATAAAACCGAAGTAAAGCCAGAGCTATGGAAAAAAACGGATAATAATGGTTGAATTAAAGCCAATTACAAAGCCGACTTATGAATTTTCTACATAATTTGGTTTTATGAATTCCTATCTATTGGTTGACGATAATCCTGTTGGAAAATTTTCCACTCGTAACTATCGTGCATCGGGAACAGTTTTATATAAAATTTCCATACGCGAGATAATGGTGCAATTTTTCCTTCATTTGTAAATTGAATTCTTGTACCAAATGAGGGATGAAATTATGATCAATATTAGGTTAATAAAATACCATCTGTAATAATACGATTGTAATGGTGTAGTTGTGGTGTTTAAAAGCTATGCTGCAAAATGCGTAAGAAAAAATTGGCAAAAACGAGTCGAATAAGAAAATGCATATTTTTTAAATTTAGCGATACATTTTCGATTTTTAATTCTAGTTAATTTATTTTTTACATTTTTCTTCAAACCGTAAGATTTCCCAAATAGGTAGGACTGTTTTTGGCGAAGAAATAAATCTTTCAAAATTAACGTCCTTTTGTCCGGCTTTACGTAGCCCCCAAAGGGCAAAAGGATCGTTTCCAGTTTAACCATCGATTTATCACGACTGAATGCTAATTTGCTTGAATTAACAAGGGAATGATTAAATTTCGTCTTTTGTACGGAGTGGTTCGAAAACGACTTGAATAAACCAGAAAACTATATTAAAAAAATAATCTCTACGTTGGGTTGCTTATTTTTCCGAATAAACGAACTCATTTTCCCGATTAACTCCAATTCTCGGTAATTTTTTCATAAATATTTGAGAAAACAAATAAATTGGAGGAATAGCCAAGAGTGTTTACTGAGATAGGAGGTTGGCAAATTTTTTTCTAGTTACATGAATTAAATGAATAATATAGATAAATTAGACTTGCACACATGCCCGAACGAAGTGAGGGCGAAATTTAAAAAAAATTGGATTTTTAGCTATTAAAAAGAGTATATTTCTAGGTTTTATGTAAAAAAAAAGGAAGGTTTTCCGTTTTCACAAGTTTATCAAGTTGAGTGATCACATTTGCCTTTTAAGAAAGAAGAGAAGTAATAGAATTTGTTTTTTAAAATATTGATAAGAAATGCAGCCCGAGCAGAGCGAAGGAAAATTTTTTAGAAAATATGAACAGAAAGTTTGAAAATTTGTATTTTAACTCATCTTTTCTAATATTCTTTAAAATTTACTAAATGTCAAATTTTCAGCTTTTCCAAATTTTTTCAAATAGCTTGAAATTTTTCCAAATAACTCGCAGTTTTTCCGGGGGGGGGGTTGTTACTCACTTTCTTCCCCCCTCCAATACCCCGTTTGCTACGGTCCTGAATACATCGATTGCATTATTTTCATCTAAAAACAATTATTTTTCGTGTTTGATTTTATTTAATATTTTTTATAATTTTCCGAATGTCGAATTTTCCAAGCCGGAAAATTACGAAGAATATTAACGAAAAGTTCGGACGTTAATATTTGTAATAATTTTATGAATACTAAATTTCCGAACGCTTCTTCAATTTCCCGAATAATTTGCACTTTTTTCGCGTGGGGGGCGACTCTCCCTCCACCCCCTCCTACCATCCATCGCTCAAGCCCTGGGAGTAACCGATACTGATTTTTGGAGATCAAAAATACCGTTAAATGCACTTTTTCGGACTTTTCACCCTTGGTTTTACCCGAATTTTTTTCGCCCTTGCTTCGCTCGGGCAAATTAAGCACTTCAGTACCAAAACATCCTCCCTCCCCAAATATTGACCCATTTCTGCCTATAGTGACTCATGTATTTGTAACTTCAAGATTTTCACGCAAAAATGAAAATTTTTAAACGTGAAAAATAACCGGAGTTTTTCACAAAATCTGATTATTTCGTTCATTACAAAATTAAGCTCCCATTATAATCGATAACCTGATTTTTGAAAAAGCATCCGATTTTTTAACCGGTTAATCGAGCTCTACTAACACTACTACTAACCAGCGTTAAGGGTAGGAGGAGTTCAACGAGGCTAGAAAGTCGACACCTCCAAAAGACACATTGTAACAACCTATGCTGAATCTACGTACCGAATTTCAACCTCCATGCCCAGTTGAAGAGGGGAAGGATATGCGAGGAACAAACTCAAAAAATAAGGAAAACCCACCTAAAAACTACATTTTTGGGGCAGTGAAGAAGGCCAATAAGACTGCTAAGTCGCAACCTTCAAAGGCATATCTAGAACGCACACCAAATCTTTATACCAAATCGCAATTTTACCGCTCACTTAGGAGGGGAGTTATGCGAGGAACAATCTCAAAAAAAAAATTAAAAAACCCATGTAAAAATGTCAGTTTTCAAAATCAATTTTTAAACTTGTAAATTGGCTCAAAATTCGTCATTTTTAAAAAATTTCAAAAAGAAATAAGAAAAAAAAATGTTTGTAAAAAAAAAAAAAATGGAATTATGACACATTTTTTTTAAAATAATCATATTTGACAAAATTTTGCCATTACCTATTTTTCTACGTTTTTTCACGATTTTCTGAAAAACTATGAAGGAAATTTTTCTTGATGACTACATTTTCAGAGCTGCGAGAGGGTGCAATCAGGCTGAAAAGTTTAGACTCCTAAAAGACAGATGGTGAGATTTCTACCAAATATACTTATCAAATTTCAATTTCCTAGCTCAATTTGCAGGGGGGGGGTTATGGGAAAAACAATTTGAAAAAAATAAGAAAAAATTACCAAAAAACTACATTTTTGGGAGCTGTCAGGAGCTGCAAAGAAGCAAAAAAGTCGAGACGGCCAAAAGGCACACCTATGTTTTCTATCAAGTTTACATACCAAATTTCAACTTTTTGACAATATTTGGAGAGGAGATAGGAGAGGAGCAGCCCCTTTTTCAAGGTCAAGAAGATCAAGAAGGGGAAAATCCTCATATCTCTCCTCTTAATCGACCTTGGAGGCTGATTCTTACGTTTGTTATGCAACTTTTTATTGTCTGTTGATTGGCTTAAAAAGGAAAAATTTTTGATACCTCTCAGCACCCCCTCCTGCAAATCGAATTTTGAACCGAGGACATTACCACTTCAAAATATCAAATGGCCTGTCAATCGAAGTCTATTCCTAAAATTTGATCGATTTTGTTCTGTATCGAGCTGAGCAAATAGCTTTCAGTGAGGGGAGGGGGGAATAAAGAGTGAAAATAAATATCTGACGTGGAAAAAAATTGTCGATACGGTTTTTTAGGACTCCAAAATGGATTTTGTTGGTACTCTTCCCTCATACTCCGTTGCTTGATGGACTGTAATAGTCTGGTTTTTATTGACAATATGACATGAAAAATCATTTTCTATGTCATATTGTCGATGAAAACCAGGCTATTACAGTCTATCGACCAACGGTGGATGGGGAGGGGGATATCAAAAAAATCCGTTTTGGGGTCCTAGAAGACCATTAAAACGATTTTTAGCTGTGCCACGTATTTATTTTTATTTTTTACTCCTTTCACCCCCCCAAATATTAAAATAATTTACTGTGCTCGATACCAACCAAAATCGCTCCAATTCGGTCAAGATGAGCTTAGGTCAAAATAGCATGTCCCAAAATCAACTTACCAAGTCAATTAGAATGGGTGATATGAGGGTTTTTCTCCTTTTTGGCCTTGAAAAAGGACTGTTCTCCTCCTATCTCGCCACCAAATTTAGTTGCGGCTCCAGATATGCCTATTGGGAGACTCGACTTTTCAGCCCCACTTTACCCGCTCCCAGCTCCAAAAAAGTGGTTTTTTGGACGTTTTTTCTAATTTTTGGAGTCTGCTCCTCGCATAACTCCACTCCAAATTGGCCTAGGAAGTTGAAATTAGTTATGTCCCGTCTGTAGGGACGCTTGATGTGCTTTTTGTGGATTTTCGACTTTCTAGCCCCCATTGAAGCCTTACTACTCGCAATGCAAGCGATGCTGTTTTTCAGTTCTCGTGATTGTAATATGTCACGAAAATCATGCGGAAAAAGCATCGCTTCATGGCTTGTTCTTTCCATTTATCGAAGTTTCATTCAAATCGTAAAGCCAGCGAGTTCGAAAGGTCTCTCCTTTATAGCGATACGTTTACAACACCAGACGCAATTTCTGCCATTCGCGTTGACGAATCGTTAGCTCAGTTTGCGCTGTAGAAAGTAAGATTCTCGCTAATGAAAAAACAACGCAACAACAAAAAATAGCTAGCAAGATGGTAGTGAGAGAGAGAGAGAGAAGACGAAGTCGAGTGGTGTGGTACAGTACGTGAAAAAATAACACCCTTTTTTTTTTTTCTTCTTCACAATTACCAGTTCTCATTTTCGCTGAAAATAGTATCATTTTAAGTGTATGTACGTCTACGTTGGTTGGTAGGAAGGTAGAGATACACGTATCCTACAGACGAGTTTTTTTTTTTTTTTTTTTTTTGTTTGCTGCATGCTTTAAAATAATTTTTATCACGGGTTACATTATTTTTGTTGATTTTAATTTGGTTCGGATGTGCTACGACATTGTATTCTGCCACGTACTACATCAACTTGTGTTTTGTTCTTTTTACTCGGTTAACTCTCGACCGACCAGAGAAATACGTACTAGTACATACGAAGAAAAAACTCGTTCTCGAAAATTTTTCACGATATCGTCGTAACATAATGGGGGCTCGAAAATTGATAATTTTTTTGCCACCGTGTATATTTACGTACGAGTGGTAAAAAGAGTAAAAATGTAAGTCCGCATTTTGTGTGCGTATCTCTATCCATGTGTAGTAGGTAGAGGTAGCTAGGTAGGTAGCTAGGTAGGTTTAGCGAAAATCATAAAACTCACTGACTATGACAGTTTTCCAATTTATCTCTTTTAAATGATTTTAGCATCGTGTTAATTTGATTTTCATCTCAATATATACGTCGCCACATGCGAAGTACGCTTGAGGTTTTCGTGTCGAATGAAAAACCATTTTAAATGACTACATTCTGCACGATGCTGTGTGGTTTAGGTTTTTAAAACTTGTCAAAGTTTTAGGCTTTCATGTATCGCGTCGAGAATTTTGGGGCTCACGTATCGTATAACGTACGTACACACCTTTCGCAGATATGTACAGTATTATATAGGTTAGGTAGATACGCCGCGTACCATATACGATAGGGATATCCCATAGTGTACATGTAGGTCTACTATGGCAGAGATACGAGTGAAATAAATTCGAGCAGTTGGCGAGCCTTTTTTTTTTTTTTTTTTTTGGTATCAAACGTTTTACC
>FIZR01029041.1:0-13446 GCA_900060175.1 Ferrisia virgata
TGTTGCCGTTTTGAAATTGCAAAATTATCCGTTTTATTATCCGATTTTTCAAAAATTATCCGATTTTTCAAAAAAAACCCACAAGCAAAAAAAAAAAAAAAATGAAACCGTGAAACTGAATTTTTAAATTTTTTACCAGAAATTATTGCAGAAAAGTCTGAACACTGGATCACATGACATTGACATAAGATGATAAGACCAAGACTACCAAAAATAACTGGATAATGGATTATCATCACAAAAATATATACTTTTGACAAAAAGTCAAAAAAAAAAATGAAAAATTGTGAAAAAAAAAACTTGAAAGTGAAGGAATTTGAGAATTTTTAAAATATCATTTAAAACAGTGAAAAAATGCCTCAAAGTGGAAAATTATCCGAAAATTATCCGAAAATTTCATTATCCGTTTTATTATCCGCTTTTTCAAAAATTATCCGTTTTTCGGATAATTATCCGCAAAACGGCAACACTGAGTATGGACTTCACTTTTCAGCTTCACATACAGTATTCATGACTTCAATGACGCAGATGCACTGATGCAAATATTACAAACTGTGAAGCAGCTGATCACAATTATTCACAAAACAACGAAATTGAGGCAGCACTGTGATAGTACTAGCAATGCAATAGGCTAAGCGGTAGGCAATGTTCAAGGAGGCATTATGGTTTTTTTATTTTTAAATTTTAACAAGCCTTTTACTTTTTGGTACCTACATTTCTTTGATTTTTTTTATTTACATTACAGTTATGTTGAATTCACATTCAGATTAGGTAGATGATTCAAGTATTCAATTCAGATTCTGCATTTTACGTAAGTCATATGTAATGGATCGATATTTAGTAAAATCCTACCAATCCTAATTATGGAACAAAGAGACCACAAAAAAATGTAAGTTAAAAGTTGAAAACCTGAAATATGTATCAAAGTAAATTAGTGTTGTTATTTAGAAATTACTGCATGATATATGTATTTATCTTATTTTGTTTTTTACATCTCATTCAGATAAAAAGAATATCAGGAACAATAAATATATTCATGAATTGCGAAAAACTAATAACATTATATTTGTTATAAAATTAAAAATTACAGGAAAAATCTTCAAATTTTATTTTCCATTTCTTTTATTGAAAATTTTAAATAAACTTTTAAAATAGAAATTTATATCATCGAAAGGAAACAAAGAAATACCCTTATTTTAATTATTCACACGTAGAATGAACCATCTGCTGGTCCTAAATATCGGATTGCAATTAGCAAAACGTCGACTAGAGTCCACACACCAAGTCCTCCAAAACTGAATAATTTACCAATACCTTCTTGCCAATGACCTAAATAAAATCTGGTACATAACAAACAATTAAAAGATTGATATTTTATTTTTCCAGAATAAGCAAAATGATTTCTGGACTTGTGTTACCTGTCCGCTCCGAAGCCGCCTAACGTGATACTCAGTATCAATGCAGTAGACCATTTATGCCCTCGAGTCCAGTTACATCTAAGTTTTTTGAGAAATTTTCTGTTTCCGAGGCAAATAACATCTTTATGTACGGTGCAGTTAGTTCTAGAATATTTAAGCAGAAAATTAACAACAAAGGATAATGATTGGGCTTGAATTAAAAAGGGGATACATCTTATCTATATATAGAAAATCATCATTAGCAAATGACTAGGTAACCGAACAATAACGTAACCAATTGAAGATGTTAAATAAATGCTGAATCTGATGATGGACTATTGAAATTGATGAGGAGCGCGGCAACACGGTTAAAAAATAAAAAGGGTTGATGTAATGTTAGTACTTGTAATATTGTGGTGGAGAGGCCACGGATGTACAATGATTTTTTGGATCACAGGAATGTTCCCATTTTTCTGTTTGATAACAGTACTGGCATTTCGCAGTTTTTTTTAAAAACTCCCTGTCTCCCTGTTTAAGAAAAAAATTAATAATTTCAATAATGCATACGTGTAGCACATCTTCAAACAAAATATGCATCGGATGGTTCACTTCGCTCATAGACAACAAATGAAAAATAATTTTGTAAATACATACAGAGCATTCACTTTCAGTAGAAACATTGCATTCGATATTATAATAATCTCCATAAATGCAATTCGACGTGTAATTACATTTCATACAAATAAAATCTAAATCAGAACAGTTTTTCTGAAGATTTTTGCAAGTGCTGATTTCATCCTACAAAAAAATAATACAAAATTAGACTTGAAATGTCCCATTACCTAGATACTGAAGAGAAAAGTACGAGTTACTTCAAAGCCGTTATCCTGTTTGTGTGGTGAATCAGGCGATGCTTTTTCCGGAAAATCTACAGCACGTATAAAACATTCATGATAAGATGAGTAAAATGAAAAGAATTACACTTACTGAATTTACATTTTGTTTTTTCAGGAGGATAACTGTTATAAGAACTTACCACTCAAACATGGTGCATTACATAGGAATATGAAAAAGAAAAACTCGAAAATCATCTTTTAAAAAAGAAAACATAATAACATTATGTATTTAATCTAAAATAAACTATAAATAAACAAATTAAAAACGGAAAAACTCAAGTTCGCTGGCTGATAGCACGTTATCAGTTTACAAGCTCACTGCTGTTCGCGCAGCCCCCCCAACAGTGTTTTTGTAATTGGTATGGATACTAATGCTACGAACAAAAATGAATGCTGAAATTAGCAAATTTTGCTCAAAATGTTTGATTGTTTTTGGCGGAAATTATCGGCCGTAATGAGGCCAATGTTTGAAACTAAACTCTGGATCGGCGACAGTGGTTACTACATTCCCTGAAATATGGTTGAAATGCAGAGCCGTTCTTGTTATGTCATGTCACATTACTTAATTTTTACAAGTTACAATTAATTTTACAGATCATTTTTGAATTTTTATAATTATTTCAATTCTAAATTTGTAATATGAATGGATTATTCTTATCTTGTTTACCATTGTTATCTATTACATACCTTGCCATTATTTTCATCTTCTCGACAAAATTTATTAAACATAGAAAATTCTGTACAGTGTTTTTATAACTGTTCATTTCTCATGTTTAGAGTTTTGTATCAAAAGTTTAAAACTTAGCAGTATTAATCCCTCAGAATTTTTCCTCGGAACAACACGGTGCAACTTTCAACATGACGGAAACTAGATCAACTGTCGTTGTTACAGGATTTGGACCTTTTGGTATTCACTTGAAAAACGCTAGTTGGGAAGCAGTCAAGTTATTACCCAATATGTATGTAGAACAGGAATGTGGTGTTCAGTTGGTAATAGAAGAAATTCCAGTTACTTACGAGGATGTGAATACAATTGTTCCTCAGCTTTGGAATACGTATCAACCATTGGTAATATTAATATCACTCAATTTCAAATTACAGTTATTTCTTTTTATGTCCATGATTTAGATAGCACGCTTTACTCAACAAATTTTTTATTTCAAATATATTTCAAATTTGTTGATTTTCATTTCAGTTGATGGTTCATGTAGGTGTATCGCATGTGGCCAAATGTCTCACTTTAGAGTCCTGCGCGAATAAAAGTGGCTACTGTAAAACTGATGCTAAAGAATGCGTGTTATTGAATGGAATCAATTTGTGTGGTGCTGAAGAACATTTGAAGACTAAGCTGGACTTGAAAAGAATAACATCGGAGGCCGAACAATTCTTAGTTGATTTATGCATATCAGATGACGCTAGTAGGTGAGTATATATAGCACTTGTGTTTACATATTTGCATTTTTTATTCTAAAATATTCTAATCAAACGTTTACTCCAAATTTTTCCAATTTATTGGATTTTGCTATTTTTAGTTATAAATTTTGACCAATAGTCATGTAGTTGATCATGGAAATTCGATGTAAATACGTCATATATTAATACATAATTGTATCATTTTTTTAGGTACCTATGTGAATACATTTATTATACATCATTGAACATTAACACTTGTAATACCATTTTCATCCACGTGCCTATGATAAACGCTGAATATTCAGCTTCAAAAATTGCTGAACATATTAAATTGATCATTAAATTAGCATTGAAGCAATTGCGAGAATCTTCAGTCTCTTCATAGAAAAAAAACTAATGTTTTTTTTAATGTACCTATATATATATATATTTTTTTTTTGTATTTATTTTTATTTGATTTACTTGGTAGAAAGAATGTGCAACGTATTTGAAAATGTACATTTATGCGCTTTCAAAATTTTTTAAAAATTTCAAATAGGAAGACAGTTTTAAAACTTATGAACAATTCATTTCGTATCGTGTTGCACAATTTTCTTGCCAAGTTGTATTTTACTTTGAACTGTAGGGGGTATTCAACTTGGAGTCATATTGAGTTTTGTAAGTAATTTTGCTCACTTGTTTTTTTTTTACATAATGCAATTATACTTTTTAGACAGCTCTATTTTGTACTCATTTAAATTTAATGAAAGGTAATGTAAATATTCAAATAACTAAGTTCATGTGAACTTCCGTAGAAAGATTATTGAATTTCAGTTTTCGGTGTTCCAACTTACGATTTTCTGGCGACTTAATATAAAACATAATTATACGATAATCAGGTAATCATTGAAATAATGATGAAGTAAAAACATGACATGAAACGAGTTGTTGCGCGCAGTTACGCAGATTGAATTAACAAGATGAATGATATTCATCTACTTTCTTCACTTTCTGACTGAAATTCTTGTTCTGCTTTCATGACCAAATTCGAGTTTTCGTGAATTAATGACGATTGACGATTACTCGAATGGGCATTGTCAATTGGATAATTGAACGCTGAAAAGTGGCTCTTAGCGCGACGTTTGCTGGGGGTGATAAACGAGCATAGATGAATTTCAGCTCAGGATAATAATATAAAAAATTTTATGAATGCTATTGCTAACAGACTTGGCTGCAAGCAAGAGGGGTGAAGTGGGCATGATCTGCACCTAAACAACTACTCCAACGGTTTGATGGTAGTGATAACACGATAACACACTTATGCAGTCATGTTTATGTACATCATTAATTTTTTTGATTATATGTTATTGTTGAACGTTAAAATTTTATTCAGATAATTTTGTAAAGGTGTAAAATGCCCACTATTATAGCTTTGGATGTATCTTTATCAATGTTTTACAAAGTATCCGGTTTTGAAACTGGTGAAAAACATTCTCGTCTACAATTGGCAATACATGGCGTCGGTGTTTTATTGGATTATCTGAGTATTCATTCAAAATTGGAATATGTAGCTGTTGTAAGTAATGAATAACTCTTGTGACATAGTAGTTCGTTGAATTTTTGAAAATTTTCTGTGGTTAGGTTGCGTATTCCTCTAAAGCAGAAATTGTTTCATCGTTTACTCGTGACTATGAACTTCTTAAAACTAAACTAACTGGATTGGAAGTTAAAGATAAAACCAATTATGAATCTTTGATCCGGATATTCAATCGTATGGTCATCGGCGAATGGGGAAGTTGTACTCCTTGTCAGGTACATGTTATTTTCATTATTTTCTTTTATTTTCGTACAAATCTATTCAAATCATTCTCACATGAAAGACAACATAGTAACATAAATAGTCTTTCAGATAATAATAATTACAGACGGAAGCTCCTCATTTGAAACCCTTGTTCCCTCTCCAACAACAACAATGAGCTTTCCATCATCTGTTACTATTGCATCCATTGCTCCGGCGGAGGATATGTACTCGCCGATAGCCATGCAAAGGATATTGAAATTCTTCGATTCTAATGGTAAAATCGTAAAAACAGATTCTAATGTTGATATTGATTCAGTAACATCATTTATGCGAGATTTGGCCAAAGAAAATTATTCGTCTAGTAATGCTGCACTCAAGTGTGGTGGTATTGTGTCGAAAATTCAACTGCTACCTCCACCTATGGTAACGTAAAAATGATGTAGAGTGTAATTTTCTCGCAGAATAAATCATTTAGAAGGTTAGGTAAATTTCAGCCTTACACATCCTTGATCGACTTCGAAATGAAAACTTCTCAAGTCAGTAATGTTATTGAAATTTGTGGCTTCATTGATAACGTTGACATTGGAACGCCAGCAGCGATTTCTCGTCACCTTGTGTTACCCATTGCGGGTACACAAGAAAATACGGTATTGGAAAATTTCGAAGGTATGGAAGTTGATGAGGAAACTCTTCACGATGATGGAAAAGTACCTTCATTTTGTGTTTTACTGCATGGAGCGCTGAAGGTAACTCCAAATAATGATGAATGATCAAAACAATAATTATTTACTGTGTACAATATGAAATATTTTTTGTGAAGGTTGAAAATATGGTGGCGTTGTGCGAATTGGGTACGAACTGGTACGGAATTTTATTTTCGTGGACTGATACCAAGAAGCGATCAAATTTAATGCTAATTATATTAGAACCTGAAAAAGTTTCGGTACCGTGGATAGGAGATTTCAGATATTTAGGAACATTACCCGGTGAAAATATTACTCCTGGTAGTACTTTTTCATTCTAAACTATCCTTAATGATGAAGTCAAAACAATGAAAAAAAAAAATTCACGTTTCAGAAACCGATGAATGCTTTCCTGTTCGTCCGTCAGAAAAACGAAGTTATAACCTAAATCTTGTTGTATGGGTTAAACAGTCAGGATTGCAATCTGACGTACAAAAAATACTAAGACAAGCTAGAAAATTGCCAGAAAAAACAAACAATTTTTATAAGGTGGATTCTGTTTGTGACTTCAGTTAATTATCTCTCGTGTTTTTTCATCATTTCATATGTTGAAATGTTTTCCAGGAATTGAATCGATTGAGAAGAGCAGCAATTTCATTCGGATTTGTTGAATTACTAGATGGAGTAGCAGACATATTCGAAAGAGAATGCACTATGTTACCGGGATCCGCCCATCCGGATTGTGCTCTTCAGTTGACCCACTCGGCAGGAATACTGAGACGACCTGTTGCCAGAGATGCGAAATACTCCATACCTCCTATGCGAACAAAATTTGTGTCGGGAATAGAATCGTACGGAAAGATGTGAATCGAAGGCAAATTACAATTTTGACAATTCAAAATGTCTTTCCAACTCAAAAACTTATTTTGAAATTTTCATTTTGTTGAAAGAAAAAATCAAAGGGAACTACAAAAGGGTTTCATTCTAGGTGTGCTTTTTGATCATGTTGAATATCTTGAAACTATTTCTTAATTTTTGATGTATATCTGAAATGAGACGATTTTTTTTTCAAGATTCTATTATTTGTGAAATGAATTTCGTTTTGGAAGGAAATAAAAGAAACTCAAAGCTAACAAATTATATTTGACACTCGTGACAAAAGATCGATGTGCAAAAATACGGGGAAAACATTTAATTATAAGAAAACAGATTAATACATATCTAACCAGTCAAATTTCGTAAGTAAATCTTCACAACAAAATTAAACTTGAACCGAGTCAGTGTAGTAGTTAAGTAATAGGTGGTAAACAACAGAAACAAGACTAGGCAAAACATTTTATAATAGTCATTTACTTAAGTCATAAAAATAAATTACAATTAGTGGAAAGTCATTATTTTATAATAGTAACAAACATGACTAGAAATAATATTCATTGTTTGATACTTCGATAATCAATACATTTTCAACTACAGGTTATTTAATTGAGTACGTATTTATATGTTATGAAAGTACCTAAATATTTTTTAATTTTTACCAAAAAATGTAAAAAATTTTCCGTATAAAGTACTACAGAAATTCAAATAAGATTAAATTTAAAATCTTTTGGTATTTAAAAAAAAATTAGAATTATAGTTTTATAAAATAAATGACTTTTATCAACAATGGGCATGCAAAAAATTAACGATGAAACTGAATTCATACGGGTATATTTATAAAAGACTTAATTTCTTGGCAACGATTTTTCATCTCGTATTTCAAAAGAAGAAAGGTAGGAACATGTATTTTTTGTTACATACATAATCTTGCATTCATAGAAAACTATAGTTTTCCCCATTTTTCTGTTCAAGTGTTCAAAAATTCTGTGAAGTAAAGTTACGGCTATTGTAAAACCAGTTCAATAGGCTTTTGTAATAAATATTTACTGTGTATACATAAAATGTTATGATTGACAATTATAAAAAATATTTGAATAATAATCAGATCTTTCAAATGTAGTACGTAGGATTGTATAAATTATTCCATTACAATACATATAAAGAAATTAATTAAACTAAAAAAGTTAACGTACTCGTCAAATTTCACTAATTTTTGCAATCATGAACGAATTGGATTTTTACAATAGATTAATGTCCTTCATTATGGATCGTGAATTTAAACTGTATAAAATGATGATTATTGTACAGTAGTGACTCCTTTCAAGTTGAACATTCATAAAATTAAGCAATTTCTTCTTATACGTGTCGTGCAAAACCTTCAGTCTTGTATATTTTTCAAGAACATAGAAAATATATGTTACGGAATTGAGAAACTTGCACCAAAAATAATCATGAATTGTTTCATTACATTTCACACTAACTTTAATAGTGCAGTGGCATTCCTAGTATCACGGCATGCCAAGTAAATACTATGAATGGGTAGTTAGGCAGATGAATATTTTTTTATACATTTGTAAGTAAATTATTTTAAATTGACCAAGATATTTGATTTAATTAATAGATACCACTGAAATCATATCAATAAAATACTTAAAACATTCAGTTAGTAAAAATAATTGCATCGAAGCATTAATTAAATTTCTTGAAGGAAAACAATATCAGCTCAATTTCATGTTTGTATTAATTATTCAAACATTGAATCATTAGTATACGATATTCCGCGTGGAGGTGATTCAATGTACAAAATAATAATAATAAATCGTAATCCAAAACAAAAAGTCTGAAAAATTACCTCTAACACAATATGTTAGGAAGTCAAGTATCCATTTTTCTTTAAAACTGGAAGTATCTATAACGAATTTTAGGCAATAAAAAAATTTCATAAACCTATTCAAGGGTCACGCGATAAGCAGAAGCAATTAATAATCAAAGTCTCGGTTTTGCTAGATGATTAGGTGATAGAACAACAACATAGACAATTTCAATTAACTACTTGAAATATTTCTGTTATTTTCAAAAATGAGCAGAGCAAGAGCAAAATTAATGTCGAGTGTATTAGGCTTCTATGTAGAAAAAATATGCATACTGCTACTACTTTATAAATGAATGAAATTGAAAATGTTAAACTGATTTGATTATGATTGGAAATTTATAGAAAACCCAAAATATTAACACGAGGAATAATTCAAGTCTTGTAACAAATTTTTTATGAATTAGACACTTATAAATTCTGTGAACAGAATTTAAGTATTAACATGGACGTCAAGATGAAAAATTACCAAGTATAATTGAAAACGAACAAAATATCAAATGAAAATAAAATTTGAATAGCCGCCAATTAGTTGAAGATATGTTCTGACAACTACATAATTGAGTAATTTTATTGTGCGTCAAATTTTCTCGCATTTAAATAAATTCATATTCATTCATTTTTTTACAATTTACAGAAAGAAATGTTGCATGAAAAGACGTCTGTAACAAAACCATAAATAGCCATGTTTTGAATACGATTATACATTACTGGATTTAGAGACAAGAATATTTTTTAAAAACCAGTACTTTCGAGCTTTGAAAATGTATATGAAAATGTATAAGAAAATGTAAAATCAT
Organism: Ferrisia virgata; assembly: GCA_900060175.1. Classification (NCBI taxonomy): domain Eukaryota; kingdom Metazoa; phylum Arthropoda; class Insecta; order Hemiptera; family Pseudococcidae; genus Ferrisia; species Ferrisia virgata. The sequence goes on from FIZR01029041.1 coordinate 9,716, forward strand.
AGAAATCGAATTGAAATTAATGCCCAATACAAGTCTGTTTCAATAAACTTGCGAATTAATATGGCCGTTCTCATCAAGAAAATTGCAACTCTTCACGCTAAGCACAAAAGCAGTGATTTTGAATTAAACAAGTGCTTATCAAGTTATAAATACACATATTAAGTATTAAGGGAAATACTTCAGTTAAAGTTGCAGCAAAATAACACTTAAAAATAAAGAAGGTAATCCTTCATACATTATTTTTTCTTATAAAAAAACAAAAAAAGGTAACACGATTTTTTTTTTAAATCAGGTAAAAAATAACGTATTGACGAATTTGCTCGTAAAACTATCAATCTACAGCTTCGTAAAATAAGATGTAAGCATCAGCGTTAACCAGTTTTGGAGAAGAAATTTTGGTAACTGACGAATCATTACAGTTATACCATTCACCAGTTGACGGGTGCTTGCAGTTAGCCGTGTAATGACCCATAAATGGCGTTCCATTATGATTAGAGACAGCATACAAATCATACCTTTTAGGACTGGTAATGACGGATTTAGCTAAAAATGGAGACATATCTAAAGTAGTTAAAGGAAACTCAACCAAGGTGGAGAGTTTCTTATAACTATTAATGGTTTGGAAACGTTTCAAATGTAAAACCAGATACTTGGGTAGTTTCTGAAATGAGTACGATTTAGCCATTCTTTGTTCAATTTTACACTTGGAGCATCTTGGTTTCTCTCTATTATCGAGAATTTCTTCTTGAGTAAAATTACGTAAAATGTCGCTCAAAGTAACGTTACTGCTGTAAGATGAATAAGTTGGTAATGGTAACGATAAATCCCAAAATATTTCAAATGTGACGCTCTTATTTCCACAAACTAAACATTGCAACGTAGATTTTAATTGACCGACAAATAATTCAAGAATGAAGCTGTTCTCCGACATCAAGTACCTTTTCCAATGTTCAGAGGCTAAAGTATTGTCGGACAAATTATCACTAATTTCTGGTAAATTTTTTGGTTTCGTACGCACTCGATTAACATCAGCGTGTAATTTATCAATCAAAAAACGTAAAAACTCTTGAGCGTCATGTTGATCGTATCCTGCAAATTGAGGAGCTAATCTTTGAAATATGTCTTTAAAAGAAGATACATCAACGGCATTCGATGACGAACTTGACCACAGCTTGCTGATTAAATTACCGAAAGCGCTGATTAACTTTCCATCCAGACTTATATCCTTGATATATGATTTGTTGATCACGTATTCTTTAAGTAGTTTAGTACTCCCGAGACATTGCAGTATGGAATTCATATAGCAAGTGTTACCAATATTTCTCAAACCGGACCATTTAGCAGCTGTTTCATCGTTGCTATTGGCATCATCGCTGCCTGACTGTCGTTCGTTTAACCTTTTATAACTTGTAGGATAATAATCTTTCTTATTCTGGTCTGAATCTTTCTTAATATTGCTATTGGTACAATAGCTGTCATTTAGATTGCACACATTATTGGTACATTCACTGGCTGATTTTCGTAAGCTCAAAGATGTACTCGATTTAAGAGCACTCAATCTTCTTTCTAAATAACTGGTATCTCCGTTAGTATTCCGGTAATTTGCATTCCCGTCCAACATCGCCGAATCTAAAGTTTTAGAGACGTATGTTGTAGGTGGCAACGACGATGTGCGGTAGGTATTCGACTGATACTTATTCGTCGAATAAGTTGGAGAAATTTGAAGAGATTTCTTTTTGGAAGAATCATAGCTTGAAGATTTAGTGTACTTATCTCGTATCAGTGGCTTCGAATACGACGTATAATCATCTGATTTGAAAGCAGTTCTTGAACTCAAACATCTACTATTATCAGATGATTCGTACGTTTTCTGAGTGGAAGTAGAAAATGAATTGCCATACCTCGTAGGATGGGATTTGATGATTGAAGAGCTTGAAGTTAGGTATGTAGGGGTATTGTTATATTTAGGACTATAAGTGCTGTAATACCTGTAATCATTCAGTGCCGACGTAATAGCAGATTTCGTTGTTGTGACAACGGGTGAAACACTATCCGGTATTATGTTTTTTTTGAGAACAATTCGGATCACAAATAACAGCGATAGCTGCAATTTTCTTGAATACACTGAAGTTCAAACAGAGGTTAAAAAGCATGCATAATATTGAATTGCAGATGTGCCTAAAATTTTTCAACACGCGTTGAAAACAGAATGAACTTCGACTAAAGATAGATCGATGTAAAAAAGTCCGAAAAGGCACTATTTAACACAGAATAAGTTAAAATGCTCACAGTTTTTTATATTATTTCACATAATGCATTTGTAATAAACACCGTACTATTTCGTAAAGTACACATGACGCACAGAAGACAAAATGCCAAGAATGAACAAGCTCGAAATCACGTACGGACGGAACGCGCGTCCACACAGCAGTCAACACTCCACACAAGGAGTCTGAATGAAGGATGTATAATCTGCCACAGCCACAGACGTTTCGCATAGATGTGTTGATATCTATTGTATATTTAGTACAAAGTTATATAGAATATAAAGTTGGTGCACTTCATGTGTACTTGCATAAAGCAATTGAATTAGTTCGAAAAATTTCACTGGGAGCGACACCATCGACTAAAGCCATCAAAGAGCGACGACATAGAAGTAGGATGTACTAGTAAGGCTTGAGATCAAAACAATTATTTTGTTCCATTCCGCTCCCAAATTTCAAAAAAGCATTAATGTCTCTCTCCTAATTGTTCTTCTCTCTTATTGGAAATATTTAGATTTGCTCTCTCCGATTATTTTGAGGGTTTCGTTCTGTTCTGTTCGTATCTTTACGGATAATTCAAATTTTCAATGATACAAAGGTTAATTAAACCCTAATTTGCAGCTTATAGTCACTCAAAGCAAAAAATTGACTTCGTACGAATTTGTGCCTTTGAATCGTTGATCCAACGTTGAATTTGCCGAACTTGTTTTTGAGTTTCTCTCAATTAATTTGTTTTCATTCATTCTCAATCTTTTTGTTTAATTTTGGTTTCGTTCCAAAAGTTTATTGTTTTTTCTCAAGTGAAGAGTGTTTTGTTTCCATCCGTTTCTCTCTTTTTGAAAATCGTTCTATTCTTTGTGTTCCGCTCTCAAGTCTTGCATATTGGACATAGCGGACGCATACCAATGTAAAGTCACTGTCACACCACCACAACTACATACTACAAGTATATATGTACACATCGAAATTGTGGGACTTTCAAAATCTTTGCGAATAAACAGTCCAGTTTGACACCTAAAGCTTGAAAATATGTCAAAAAGCTCAATTTTCCGGCCCATCAGTCTCAAAATTTCGCCAAATTTTACTCCTCGTTTCACTTGGGTTATACATTTCTCAGTTTTTGCATAAAATTTCAGCAAATCGTCTATCGGAATTTTCCCTTGCTGTGCTATAAGAAAATCCCACGGGTGCCAATAGAAATTATTCAAAAATTTTGTAATGAAAAGAAAATAAATATAGATATTTACTTGGATGATTCATTTCCAAAAAAATATGATGACACCCCAGTAGATGTAGTATATTCCTTCTGGCGCACTCTGACGCACTGGTAAAAAAGCCAAAGATTTCTCACTTTTTCACAGTAATACAACCGATGGTTTCCTCTGACACATCGGTAGAACAGCCAAAGAAAATCCTGGCACACTCCTAATTTTTTCAAATTTTAGGTCATATTTTACCATTTTTTTT